>JAYKAV010003043.1:2015667-2047976 GCA_035582835.1 Phoebastria nigripes | reverse complement strand
CAGCTTTTGGAATAACATTCAATTTATTTGTTTTTATTAATTTGTATTTAAAAGAATGGATAAGAACAAGCAGATTGCGGAATGAGCATGTTAGTATCAGCCAGAAAATAAAACGTAAAGCATGGCAAGGTGCTGAGTTAGTACAGCTAGTGAATTGCAATGTATAGGCTTGAGCAGAAAGGGGGGGGGGGGAATTCAAAACTAAAATAATAATAAAAAAATGCATATGCATGCTAATGTGAGAAGACTTAGTGGGAGCCATGAAAAATGCCATTAGATTAAGGAGGTTCATTACTGACTTGCTTCCATTCTTTATCAGTCTCTTTAAAGAAATACTGCATATTCAATTTGCACAGTTAGTACAACTCTTGCGTTATTTTTACTGTATTACTGTTTTAATAGCAATTGTTACAAAAACGAAAAACAAAATTAAAAAATACTATCAAACATATAATAAATATAAAGATATATAGATAATAAATACTATCAAAACGTGTGGATGGTATTTTTTTCTTAATGTCATAAGTGTTTAATGTTAAATTCTATAATGGCAGGAAAAAAAATTAAAAAGCAGTTTATAAACTATTTTAAATGACTCAAAATGACGTTAGCACCTGTAATCGGAGGAAGTGAAAGGCAAGGATTTAGGAAACATTCGCTGTGTTCTGAAAAAAAAGAACAAATTATACAAAGGCTTCAAAAAAACTAAGTCAGGGCTTCTTCAAAATTGACTATGAGATTGCCTATGCAGTATTTCTAATTTCCTATATAGAATGGCAAACCTCCTTAATTTAAAATGGGTGCGATTTACCACTGTAAGGCATGCATCAGAACATACAGGTACAGCCCAAATTAATACCAAACACATACATACATACGTACACGCACACACATATGCGCAAAATAAGCAGACAACTTTATAAACGATGGCATAGGCATTACAACTACGGCTCTGCAGTTAAAGGCTTTGCAATTATTACGTACAAATTCAGCTAACGTCACAAGAGGCTCTTACATGCAATGGCTTTGTTACTAGTTTTAGAAGGGCAATAACGCGTAAATAATTAGAGTGCATTAAAAAAAAAAGGCTGCCTAGTATTGGGACTGGCTCCCCGTGAGGCCAGGAAACTCGTACCCACCTCCCCCGTACCTAGGAGCATCACACCAGGATTGCCACACTTCCACTAAGCAAGAGATTTAGACTTATTTTTACTTACCATTGGTCTCTCCTGGCTGCTTATCCCTTTTCCTCTTCTTCTTCTTTCCCTGCAGAAAACATACACAAATGAGAAAGATTAAAAAAAAAAAACCCAAAACACATCTCCTTGCAAGACAGCACCGAGCGATGGGGCTGCGGCCAGTGCGGGAAGCTCCCTGGGGAGGACACCGAGGCGCAGTGCTGGCTCGCTCCCGGTGCAGGGAGGCCTGGGGGGCCCCGAGGGGATGCTCACGTGCCGGGGATGGCTCTGCCTGCCCGCCCCGTGCCTTTTTGGACAGCCTCGCTGCCGCCCCCCCCCAATGCTAACACCCACCAAAGCCATAAGCAGCTGGGGAGGGGGAAGAAGACTTGCAAGATGCTTCTTTTGAGATAAGATTATCATCACAACAGAAACACGGACACTCGTATGCTCCTGCTTCAAAAAAATCATTCCTGGTCACGTTTCCGTGGGGTGRGGAGGGGAAGAAGTGGCAACGGCAGAGATTCAAGGTGGGAGAGTCCATGAGTGAGGTCAGATTGAGCCCCTGGAGTTCCTCAGCACCCAAAACCGACCATTGAAGTAGATGAGGAAGCCACAGTAATGAGCAAAACCTAACCTGCAGGTTTATAAGTGCACTGACAATTCAGGAAGCAAAGCCAGGAAGAGAAAAAAATCCAGATATAACTAAGACCCTTCCCACATTTTGCTCTATCAGAAGAAAAAAACACCAGTAATGTTTTGCTAAACTGCATCTCTTTCCCAAATACTKTCCCACAAGATGATACAATTTGTTACGGTTTCTGACTGGAGGGAGAAAGGCCCTTTCTCCATTTCCCTCCAGCAGTGTGGAAGAGGACATGACCAGGAGCCTGACTTCTGTGGAAACCCAACGATTGTCTTCCAGGAGAAGAGTTACAAAGTAATAAGCATGGCTCAAAAGAGGAAAGCAATTTTCTAAGAAAACTTTCCTAACACTGAGCTACAGGGTTTGCAGAGCAGCACAAAAAGGTCAGTGCAAGGGGACAGAGTCATTTCATTTTCACAGCTCCCCAGATGCTAAAAGCAACAACTTTCAGGCCAGCAATGTCAATTGTGAACAGCAGAGAGATCCCTGCTTTTGAAAATGGGGCACTAAGAGAAGTTGGTGAAAAGACACCAGGCCAGCAGTCCCTTGTGGTCAGAAAGGAACAAACATGCCTTGGAAGAAGACATCTCAGCACTTTTGAAGGGCTGGACATATCTGTGGGGAAGCCAAGAGGTTCTCCMACATGGTGGACATCTTTCTCAGTAGGTTGGTCTGGCTCCAACTAAATCGTTAAGATTGGGCTTCAGCTTGGGACATCCACTACAACACTTGGGATGCTCACTATGATACATTCCCTGGAATGTATTGGTAAAAAATTCCCCCAACATGAATGTTGGATTTTGATTTGTTGTTGTCGTCATATTTTTCCCACCCCAAAAGCTGGCTTCTGGCACAGGGCTTCTGTACTCATTCCCCCTTGCTTGCTCAGGGTTGTATATTGCCACCCTGCTGTCYGGCTGCCACAAGCACAGCCTTGTTCACAAGAGTCTTCTGGCAATGGAAAAAGCTGTGTGCATGTCAATTTTAAAGGATTTTTAAACGACATGCACATAATTCTGTGGCCTGGATGCTGCTGAGAAATCACCTCTGACACCTCTCAGGTCATTTTGGGAGATATGGAAAGTTGTTGCTCTGAGTCAATTGCTACAGCAGCCATCAGTCTAACATGACAGGCAGACAAGACAGACAAGCGTTGCTCCTAAAGCTCCCCGAGAATAAAATAGGGAAAAACGTGGTATCTTGAAGTCCACATATCACGAAGATAGAAGGGGCTCAGACTGCTCCATCTATATTGATCTAGATTAACAGTAACTCTGTGAAAGTCGGTGAATTTTTTCAGGTTTATAACGTAACCAAAACCAGACAACTGCCTCAGGACCATAAGCCTGATTTTTATTTAATCTCAAGGAGGCCACTTGCATAATTAACAGACTGCATCTTGTGGCAAATTTGCTTAATTTTTTGCAGTACATTTGCAAATTCAAGGGCTATTCCAGTTTCAGACCTTATAACTTCTTCACAGAAGGGCCAGCCAGACAGAAGAGGTCAGGAGTCACCCGCCCTTTACAAACTCTTCAAGCCAGGTATTAAAGTACTATAAACCCTTTAGGGAGCAATCTGTTAAAAATGGCTGATATACAGGAGTGTCAGCCAGGGACCAGGAATTTCTGGTTCCTTTTCAACACAATCTTTGAAAATTGTTCCTAACAAAGAACTGACAGAGGTCCCACTGACTTCTTTTACACCCTTTTCAAAGGAAATAGGGAGAAGAATCACCTGGCCTCCTTGTTCAATTTCTGTACTACAGAAGATATTTGATTACGTAGCTTAATTAATACATGGACTTCAGAAAAGAATTACCGCAGCAGTTTTTCAAGTGCTCTGCAGAAGACACCATTTTGCCTTTGCCTCCGATTGTCCTCCTAAGACTTGAGCAGACGGTCTGTAACATTTTCTGTCATCGTACTATACAAAGTCTTAGGCTGCAAATAAAGGTGGATGCAAATACTTGCTAACTGTTTTGGCAGCTCCCTCTACAGAGCCAAACCAACATGGGTTTTGACAGGACTGCAGAGTTCTTTGGTACTAATTTTCTAGACAAGCAACAGGCGAGGTGACTAGACCCTTACATACTTCTGAGTCCAGCACTCAGCGCTGCTTAACAGCTTATATTAGATCTCGGGAAGAGCAAATGTGCCTTGTGACACCAATGAGCCACGAGGGATTCCCTGAATCCTCTTCTCTTATTTAAGAGCAGGCTGAAAGCTGCATTTCTTGAATGTATTGCTCCTATTTCTGAAGACGTGGGCTACAGCTGGCCTCTTCCTCGTGCCTGATGTGAGATGCCTAACAATTCAACCGTTTCAAGCAGCCCAAACGTGCTCCCCTTCTAGATGTGTGAAGGACTTGAGACCCTACGAAACACTGAGGGAGGAGGGGAACTCGGAGAGCTCCAAATGGACTGGAGAGGAGAAATAAATAAATCCTGCGGATGATGCAATCGTGTGATGCAAAGGTACCGCACTCTCCGCAGGCAGGAAGGTTCCCCCTGAAGGTCACTTGGGGGTACAGCATCAAGCCGCTGGGAAAGCGCTGGCTTTCTCATCCTGTCCTTTTTAGCTTGAGAAGAAAGGGTTTCTCAGTGCTCACACGGTGAGGACAAAAGTAAAAGGTCCTAAACACTGAAGGCTTTGTACATGCCCATCTGTCAGTGGCACAGTCACTGCGCAGAATGAGCATTCCCGAAACCTCAGTCGAGCCTATACTCCCTTTTGAACACCCAAGAAGACGATACTGCACAGTGCCRAGGAACTACCTCAAGCCTATGGTCTGACAGTCTCAGGCCAGACTATGCCAAAAAGAAAAGGAAAATGTGTTTAAGCAGGAGCAGCGCCTCATCGGGCTTAACGAGGTCTCCTCTGAGGAGCATGCACAGCTACACCTGCAATGGCGAACAAAGGAGGGAGCGAGGCAGAGCCCAACAGAAAGATATCAAGAAAGAACAGAAGGATTTGAAAAAATGTCCTTAAGTACATATTGCTGAAAAAGTGAGCATGTGTATTCTCCGCTGCTGAAACAGTGGAAGAGCGTAGAGAGCTGCTGCTGCTCTTGGCTTTGCTGCAGACTCTGAACTGGCTTCTTCCCATCTGTACACATAAAAGTGCAGATTCTCATAGAGGTAAACATTGCCATATACAAAGGACACAGTTTATATGATTTACGGCAAAATAGGATATTTACGGTAAAATAGGCAGTGATGATGACGATGATGGAAGAGACAGACTTCAACAAAACCAAAATGTGTAACACTATACATAACTGACATCAATCGCACAGCTGCTGGTCCCCAAACCTGCAGGGAAGTCTGCCTGGAAGGTAGGGAGCATGGTTTATTCCAGAGTTAGAGACCTTGAAAGTTTTACGTGATTTTTATTTAAATTTAAAAAAAAAAATAATCAAGATGCTGCTCTAATCCTAATAAAGAGGGTTTAGAGCTCCCACCAATCCACAAATCTGTCAAGAATTTATGGGTTTAGGCTTGCAAACACTTACTACCAGATGCACCACTTACCCTTCATGGAAGAAGGGGTTATATACTACTAGTAAGTGGTTACAACGCCAGCCTTATGTTTTTAACAGACAGAAAATTCTACCACTTTTAGCTACAAAACAGGCTTTCTGAAAGGTGGAGGGGGGAATCAATCTTAAAAACACTCCATGAATTGATCACAAACTCCAAAACACTTTTCAAAAAATGAGGGGGGGGGGAGATAACATGGCCACGAAAAAGCAAAACATAATCAAAATATACAGCAGTAGAGCGTGGAATAATTCATTTAACCCCACTTGAGAGTAAGACTTTCAAACAAGTCACGCTTTTGGTTTTGCCAGTCCTTCTCTGAAGCTAGGATAAGTCATTCTTCCACTTTCCACTATACTCTCACACAGATAAGCACAAGACACTAATTATTCATCTTTTTGGTGGAAAGGAGAGGAGCCATACTAGGGGAATTTTTAATTTTGTTTTAAAAAATGAAATTTAAAATGACCAGCAAGCCAAACAGCATTTCCAAATGCTGGTAAAAGTGAAGGCAAGAGTTTCTTCACAGAGCTCTACTGTCATGCCCCAATTCTAACCTTTTACTAGTCCCAGCCAGGAAGCCTCTTCCAAGTGGAGGGCTGGGAATTATCCCCAATAGTTTTAGTATCGCAGAGGGAAGCGTCCGTTGTTGTTACCAGATTGGGATCCTGAGGCACGCTTTCCAAGTAGTGCTTGTGTGCAATGTGTGGTCGTAGTTCAGCAGGTCACATATACATTTCTACAAGCTCTACTACTAAAAAAATTTCCACCTACATAGGAACCTACATAGTTATCCCGTGCGGACCAGCCCGGGTACAGCTGCATATGAAGCTGTCGTTCCTTTCTTGCTAGTTCATAGTATTTCGCTTGTTCTTCTCTGGATAATGCATGCCACTGAGGTGAAGAAAAGAGAAAAAGACAAAATAAAAAGCACGAGTGGTTTTTTTTAAGCGCATTAACAGCAGAGTATATTATTTATATATAAATACAGTGAGAGTTGTTTTTCATAAAAAAAGAGATAAAAACAGATGATCTGGCACACTGCCATTCGTATTTTATTTATAACTCCAGATTATAACTCCAGTAAAGTCAACTGAGTCACAACTTATAATTTACGTTCACTCAGCTCCTTTGTCTCCTGATGAGAGAGGAGAATTAAGAAAACTAAACAAAAACAAAGAGCAGGGGAGAAGGTCCAGAAGCTGAACCACTTGTTGTGAGCCAGATCTCAGTTACAGATTTACAGAAGGTCTCCCCCTCCTTTCCCCACCGGCACCCCCTCTCCTCTCCTGGCTCTCACAGGTGCCGATATTGGTACTGTACTTCCCAAAGGCTTTTTCCTTCCCCATTTACTTTTCTGCCTGTTTCCAGGACAAAATAAGAAATTCGAGATTTTTCCATCTCCAGGTGATGGAAATAACATTGAAATAACACTGCTATTAATGAACTCCCCCCCTTCCTTGTGAATTGCCCTACTGGCAAAAAGTGTCTGCAAACACAAATGCCAATAGGCGGCCTTTGGTTTAGTTACTTCCCTATCCATTATCAAAAGAACAGGAAAACACAGTGATTCAGAAGGATGCAACTCCCTTTCTCTGCTAGCAGTGTGAATCCTACCGAGTTGCAGTCCCTGCTTGTGCTTCTCCCTTGTTACCTACCCTTCGACCGAGGATTTGGTTGATGGCTGCGCTCTCTTTCAATGTGCATTCTGCTACAACTTTTGCTCTCATTTCCTTCATATACAACATAAATGCATTAAGAGGTTTCTTTATGTGTGGCTTCTTTTTCTCTTCTTCTTTTTTGGAGTCCTGATGTTTTCTGAAGGGTAAAGATACAACAGACATAAACCTCACAGTGAGAACTCTTGTGAATTTATTAAATTAATCCCCTCAATCCCACTAGCATTAATCCTCAGAAATTAATCTCTAGAAAGAGGACCAGAAGGTTCTCTAGGGCCTTCACCCTGGCTGCTGTATGAGAAGAGTTTTAAGAGCATTATAAGAAAACCTATCTCATATTTACCAATATCACCAAGTACCCTCTCATCCCCTAGAAGAACCTTGGAAGGACATGGGCACTCAGGAAAATGGGTTCATGGGGAGGGCTTGTGAGCATGATGGTAGAGGAAATAATTACACCCCATCATCACTGGGAACTGAAATGCTGTCTTTCTGCTTCACCCGTGAAATGAAAGAAGCACCAGAAGCACTAGGGGCAGAGGCAGACCAGGGCTCTCCTTGGTTCAAACCCAGACTTGATACCAGCTCTCTCTGCAGCTTTGAACAAGCCATTTATGCTCTGATGTATTGTCTCCTGTTGTGTATCCGGTATCTCACAGCTTCAAACCATGCACTGAGTAACAGGGAAACCGGTCAAGAAGCTTGAATTTTGATCAAGAAAATTCCACTTATCAAAATGGGTGAAATTAATAACTACTTGTCTATGTCACAGAATGACTCTGAAAGACCGTTACCATTATTTTGACACACTTTGGTAGTTAAACCTGTTCAAATCAATTAGAACAGAACAGAAAAAGCAATTTAAAAAAATATTTTACAGCAAAAACATTCCTACAAATCCAAGCCTTTTTAAAAGCCACACATGCACAGGTGATGCTTTGGGTGTTCTAATAATAAGACATGGAAAGCAACAACTTACGAGCTGTGGAGTGAGCCGACGTCGCTCTGGGAAGATTCCTGTTTGACTGTTGGTGTGACTATGGCCGGATGAGGGATTCCAGTTGTATGTAAACTATGGTGTGGCGGGACCATGTGTGGAGGAAACCTAGAGGAGAGAAAGCTGTGTAAATCGTCAGAATAAAAATGAATGAATGGGGAGGGATGTGTACACACATTAAAAAAAAAAAAAAAAAAAAAAAAAAAAAAAAAAAAAAAAAAAAAAAAGGCATTAACAAGCACATGACAGCTAGACAAAGCATATGAAAGCTGGCAGCATTAATTAGCAATAAATTAAACATAATGACTCTTCTAATGTCATTAAAGCCAATCTTCCCCTTCATTATCATTACTGACATGAGACATCATGATTTTTAACTTCTTTAACAAAAGGCAAATTCAACTGGATGAACTTGGATGAAAGTGGAATTTCAGCTACCTGCAAGAAAATCCACCAGTCCATTTCTTTGCTAAGAAATTATCTGTGGCAACCAAGGAATCAATTTTTATAGTTCTGAATCATGTTGTGAATTTGGGATGACATCTTTTGTTCCATATTGACAGCAAAATAAAATATTAATGCCAACACAATCTAGATGCATTTTTGATAATCCTTATAGATGCCTCATTAGCTACATTTTGTTGATGGAGCAAAAGAAAATATTTATTTGTGTCTAATAAACCTCTGAGCCACATTGCTTTAACAGAAGGTGGGCAGATTGTGGAATTAAGTCAATTTTGACCCATTAAGGTAACCTAGGGAGGCTTAAATTCATGCAAAATAACAGTCTCGCCCTTCTAAAGAGAAAAAATGTTGTCAGCTTTATGATTTATGGTCATACACATGGACAGGTCCCAGTCCTGCAACTTGATTCAGAGGGATGTGCAATCCTTCTGCATGAATCTAGTTGCTTGGTCGGGGCCACAGCACAAACATGGGACAATCATTCAGACTTTTTACTTTTTAACTGAAATGAACAAACTTCTCAAAAGCAGGATTGACTTCTTATGATTATTTCTCAACAGTCTCAGAAAGGTTTTGCAGTGAATAAGGAAAGCACACTGTGACGGACTGCCTTTCCCTTAGAAAACCCCCACTGAAGTCAAGAGGTTTCCAGGGAAAGGGATCTAGCCTAAAATTTTGGCTCAGAAATAACTTCCCCCAAAATTCCAAAGCTAAAGTGATCTGGCAAACAACAAGGTTTTTTATTATTGAAAATCCTTACTGTCATCCCAGATTTTGAACCATCTTGGTCCAAGTAAAATACCACAAGAATATGGAACACACAATGGGATAAAGAATTATTTCTTCTATCATCAATATACAATGGTTTTTTCTATCAAACAGGATTTAAAATGGGGTGAAATACCATGGATAAGTAGACTGTGTACAAGTATCAGAAATATAATGGGATTTCTTTTTNCCCCCCCCCCCAAACTGCCTAGACATTCCCTACATTCACAAGATGACACAGTAGTACTTTCATGAACAAGAGGTACTGTCCACTACGAGCTCTGAGGATCTTTGTCTATCAGCTGGTAGTACTCAGGATCATTAGACAGAAGTATTTTGTCTTTGAAGGCAGTGGTGGGAAGAGCAAGGACTGACAGGGAGAATGTGAAATTGTTCAAACTGTAGAGAATTGCAGCTCCTCACAAACAAAGGCATGGAGAGAAGGAACGGAGGAGGGTGTGATGGCAAGGGAAGAGGAGAACTGGCAGCAAAATGGCCATTCCTACGTCTGCTAAAGACTCACGGACACAAATCTCCAAGTGGATTGTCAAAATGCCTTCCCCACTCTCTGACAAAAGTAGCTGGGAGAGAAATGCACGTTTGGGGAAATGCTTTGGTGCATGGTAGGTCAGAACAGAAGACAATGGCGAGGCTGCAAGGAGGCCGACATCCTGGTCCCACTTCTGCCACAGAACTGCCTCACCATCAGCAAGACACAAACTGGGCCTTTGTATAGTTTTTTTCTGTTCTCCCTCTCTTTACTTTCGTGTGTATGTATTTTGATTGGACATACTTAAAGTTTGTTCACACAGTGCCTACGGCCTTTAGCCATAGTACAATGCAAACAATAAAAACTGACAGTAAGACCTTTTTTAAAAAAAATGTTACAAACATGGSCGAAAATAAAACCCATGGCAAAATCCTGACCTCACTGAAAGTAGTATAAGCATAGTGACAAAAAGTTGACACACATCCTATTGAATGACTGTCTGTCCTAGGCAAGACCCAGTGTTCAAGAGAAGACTACGCTGCTAGGGCTAGCTAGGGTTCAAACTGGAACGAGAGCCAGTGACAATGGGACAATGAAGATGAAGATGGAGACAAAAAGCCTACCTTCAGAGAGCAGGCAGGAAGAGCTGCGCTTGTTTGACATGAGGACACAGTGAGAAGGGCAGTGGGCATATACCAGCAAGGAAGAAGAGCTGAGTGCAGTGGTAGCACAAGGACAGAAGGGTATGAGAGCGGACCTGAATAAAATTAGACTCATCACTGGAGAAAGGCTCCCAAATATCACAAAAGACTGTTTACAGCTGGAGTTAATGGGGACAAAAGATGGTGCTTGTTAAGCTTCTGAAGAAGATCCCGTGACGTGGCCATGATACCTGGGTCATAGACTTGCTTCTCAAATGAGGATCTGGTCAAAAATTAACACACACTGCAAAATGAACTCTGCCTATATGGTGGATTGTTGTACGGTCAGGATGTTCAAAGGAAACAAATTCAACAAAAGGTAGGGGGTTATTTTATTCCTTTATTTTTGATGAAGATTTAAGTACCTCTAGCTAATAAAAAATTGAGGAGGGTGAAGAAAATCTGCAAAAATGTAACTTCCCCCCCTAATTATGGGAAAAATGTTTTCCCAATTACCGTTTAGGAGAAAGAGAGTAAGTATTTGCACATCGGAGAGTGACCAGATGGGGAGGAAGGGCAGCAGAGGAGGAGAAGCCTACGTACGCATGTTGTGTGAAAGCCTGGAGGATGGCGAAGCCTCCACTGACTTCAGCTGGGCTGAGATTTTACCAWCTGAGCTCTAAACTTCAGAGACACGGCAGCCTTCATCAACAGGCAGCTGCAGCTCAGTAGTTATTTTTGGGGTGGCAGTTTCCCCAAGGAAGTTGTGTGTTCATTACCAATGACCATTCATTATTTCACACTGGATCTCTCTCCCTCCAAGACACAAGGCTGCCTATTGGACTTACACACCCCTTCCTATGTTTGGGGCTATAAAAACATGCTCCAGAACCCAAAGTTGCTCTCACAATCCCAGGGACTTCAGTGGGCTGGGTGAGGGTTCAGCCCAAATTCTGAGTGCCTACTTATTTCCACGTAGACATCCACTCACATGGCAACACGAGTTGGGGAAGCGTGTTAATTTTTAAGTTCCTGGCTACGCTCCAACTTCAGTAATTACATTCAGCAAAAGTGAATTTCCCCTGAAATTTCAATTACAGAAGGTATTTTCCACTGCCACCACTTAACTGCTGTGCAGTGTTTGTCTGGTGTAATTCTGCTAAATTATTTCCTGATTTCCTCTCACAGCAGTTGTTTTTTCATAGTGCGTCCACTGTTTGCCCATCAGTCAGTTAACCCTGTCTCAATTTACATTAAGGGCATATTATAGAGGGGTAATGAAGGATCAAGAGACATTACAAGCATGTTGCATGCATACAAAGTGAGTGGGGCGATGCTACAAGTGGAGAAAAGAGTTGTAAATGGCTAAAACAACCTGAAGATACTACCTTAATAGTCTAAACCATTTATGAAAATCACTATTAGTCACCCATTAACCTTTTATAAACTATTCATAAGCACACTCTAACTAATGAACTGTAATTACTAAGCTTAGGGAATATTCAGGGTTGGGAAGCATTATACGCTCCAAAGGTCTATACAATAATGCAGGCAAAGACGGGAACGACTTTTAAAGAAAGGCTCTGGAAAAATGCAGATGGAGGGGTGAGGGGGTCTGCCCTGGCTTCAGCGTTTGGGCAGAGCCAACACAGCGACCCCGAGGCTTGTGCCAGGGCCCTGCGGGGCTGTTGCCTGGAGGCCAGCCATGAACGGCATGTCTGCAGGCAAGCGTGGGCATCCCCGGGCACACCAGCCCTGTCTCCCAACTATGCTGGCTACTCAGGGCAAGGGCTGTCCCACGGCTGAGCTCAGGCGCTCCAGCTGATACGGCAGGCATGAGAAAACATGCGTCAAACCACGTATCAGAGCACGGTCTGCCCAGAGGGTGTTCCCATGTATGAGAAACCAGGAGAGAAGTTTCTGGGCTGAAACAAAGGATAAACATCTTAAATCTATTCATCACTCTGCGTGTGCGCCTGAGCATGTGTGCGCGTACGGGCTTATGTCAGAGACAAAAAGAAAGGCTGTGTGTGTATATGCACACCCCTCACCTTTGCCTAAGACATCCCCCCGTATTTTTTTTCTCTAGACAAGTATTCCATGAATTGCAATAAACACCCTAAAAATTCTAAGCAGCTCATTATACACCACTGTCTCCTTTTATGGCTCCAAGCCAGAATATAATGATGAGTCTTAACTTGTTAAGGACAACTAATTTTTTGTTCCTGGCTGTCTCAGGGGCTTCTCTCTTACTCACTCTCACTTTACTTCACTGTTGACATGTTTCTGTTAACTGGATGTCATCTGCCTGCCTTGATTTTATGCACAAGCAGTGGGATGCATTTTTCTGTGCAACAATTCTGCTTTGAGTTGCATTAGATTTGTCATTATTCTCTCATTTTCCCCTTGCACTTGTAACATTTCATCTATTCCTGCCTTATTTTTTGAGCCACGGTGCACCCACATTATGGTTTATACATGATCTTGCTCCCTTTGAAGCCGGCAGATTTCAGAGCCAGCCCTCGTCAGGAGAAGTGCCTGCTACCAATTTAGCAGGCTGAGGGCCCCGAGCTCCAACAACTCAATCTAAAGGGGGTCACAGGGTGGCACAAGCGAGTGTCAGCAAGTGCTGTTTAATTGCCAATCTAGGCTTCTCCATGGTGTTTAAAGTATAATGACCCATCACTTAATTCTGAGAAGTCCTGGCCCTGCTGCTGAATGGAATGAATATCAAAGGATGTGCTAGAACAGGGCAAGGAGCCTACATTTCCTATAACTGCCATAAGTATAATAGACCTCTACTTCTGTCGTCCCATTACCACAATAATGTATTTAATTTGCTGTGTACTCTTTTTAACTAGATACCTTTCATAAAGCCTATCTTGGGAATATAGCCTCCCCCCTCCCACATCTCCCCCCTCCCTCAAATGACTAGCCTCTCTAATAATAATTAAACTAAATCAAGCTCTACTTTGCCTCACACCATGCCTGCAAGTCTTTCACAGATATTAAAAAAGATTAAATGGAGGGAGGGAACCATTGTTTAAATTTGCAGCTCTCTCCCCAACCCAGGATTTCTTCTCCCCCGTGCTGGGTCTATTTTTTTTTTTTCCCCGAAGTTGATTTTCCAGTTGTCTCTATTTGCTGGAGCAACACAGGCAAATTTTCATTTTTTTGCTTTTACTCTACTTATCTAAAGCACACAACACACTATTTCCCTACCCATTCACTCACGAGCTCTGGTTACAGGTTTCCATTTCTCAATGAGGTGTGTTTCCCCCTCAAACTCCCCCCCCCAGTCTTTTCCTCCTTAAATCCTCTATACACCAACCTTCACATGTTAAACTGCAGAGATGGAGAGGAAGGGACAGAGCAGGGAAGAGATGTGGAACCTTGCTATGTAATGCATGCTAATTTAATTATGTGCCATCATCAAAATGGATTAGCTGTTTCAGCCCATCAGGAAAAGTCTAAACCTCCACCGATTTAATTAACCAGACTGAAAATCAGATGAACAGAAAATAAAACTATCATTAGGAGCAATTAGTGATTACTTAAACATAGTGCTGCCAACCAGTTTGTAAATAAAACTAGCAGCCCCTGGAAAATTAGATGGAATTAATTGGAGGTAGGGAGGGGGAGAAATATATACTTCTAAAGCTTTAGAGGGTCAGGCAGGCCCTTTTATGTTGACTATCAGTGTTTGGACCTTTGGTAGGGGAAAACATAGCGCAATAACCTTCCTCCCAACTCTGCCTGAAAAGCAGCCCTCCTCCCTCCCAAGACTCCCCTCTTGCACACAGAGCGCTGCTCTGGGTGATAGCCAYCGAGAAAGCAAAACTTCTCCTCCTTGCTTTTTCAACATCACATTCTCCCAGCTTTTTCATTTAGTTTGGCTTTTAAAGACGACTTCCCGCTCCTCCACCTCTCCCTCAAAACCAAATTCTTAAAAGCCCAATGACAGCACTAGGACATCCTCTTCTCAAATGGGAAGGTACCCCTCGTCCTTTCCTCCTCTGCCCCACGGAAAAACTAAGGATGACTGTTTAACTGAAGTGCTTTCAGAAATATGACTCCTAGATGAAATGCCCTCCTCTAGAGAGGGTGGCAGGAGGAGTTACGTTTGCTCTCGATTCAGGACCTCAGCATTTGAACTCACCTTGACATGGAAGCATTGACGGTCAGAGCTGTTGGGTAAGGGTGGCGGAAACCCCCTGTTGTGATTGGGTACACTGGCTGACCTTGCCTGGCAAAAAAGAAGGGAAAGAGAGAATGAGAGAAAGACAAAAGGGTTTAAAAAAAAAAAAAAAACCAACAAAAAACTTCTCTCTGCACAGTAAGCTTTATTCTCATTTGATCAGAACAAAAATCTTGGGGATTGTACAGCAAGGATCAAAGGAAAGAAACACAGAACAATTTGAATGCCATAAATCTGATAGGAATGGCTAATTAAATTTTATAACCTCTGCTTATGTCAATAGAGACCCTCTCCCCAAGCTGAAACTAGGTGTTTTGTTGTAATAATTAAAGGCGAAGTCTCGCTTGCTTTAATGGAGCCATCACACTAATTGAGGGCTACACATCCAAAGGAAAACAATAATGAATGTAAATTTATACCAAAATAAAGTACAGTGAATCAAAGGACTTCAGTTGCGCTTTGGGCCTCTTTCGGTATTTAGATCTCGGTGAGAAAACATTAAATTAACAGAGCTTAATTTGTAGCCTTTTGTCAGATTAACAAGTGTTGACAAGAGTTACCGGGGGAGAGTCCCCAAGAAGTATTGTGGGTAACCAATAGACAATCACACCTCATTACAATAATTAAAAAATACAGCAACATGCAAAACAGCATCCTCATGAAAGACACACAACTTTTTCTGATTGAGGTTTGTCTGTGCTGGCTAGTTCTTTTCATCTGTCCTTCAAATATATCATCTGACTGGGCAGGATGCTTTCTGGGGGGGTACTATGCTAGAGACATGCAGGCCAATTGAGGATAGATGGGTTGGGAAGTTGACGGTGAAGCACGAGTGGCAACAAGAGGGGAAATAAAAACCTTGGGTTACTTCTGCAAAGTTGGCCATGCTACTCTCCTAGAGGAAACGCAAATGTGATGGTATCGCCCCTCAACAAAATCCACATGGAGAAACTGTAAGAGCTGTGGGTAGGTAAGTATGCCATGGGTGTTGACTTTTTATAAACCAGCGGCCATGACAGAGTCTTCCTGTGACAGAGGTGGCCATCAGCACCTGCCTGATGAAACTGGCCACACGTGGCAACATTCACATGGTTTGGCAGCCATGACATGAGGTTCAAGGAGGACAAACCTGTGCCAGCACAGATAAAGATGTAAGGCCCTGAGATACAGATGAGCAATGAGGCACAGGTCAATGACAGTGAGGAATTTCTTCCCTGCGCTCTCATGTCTTTAATGTTACTGACTTTTGGCATTAGCTGAGTATATTTGTTTTAAATGCTGAGGCTGTTACTGTGCAAACTTGAGCTAAGCAGTTGCAACAGAGGAGCATGAGATGGCTGTACTGCAGCTAGGCCCTGCAAGCAAGAAAGAAGAAAAGGAGCTGACATCCATTCTACCAGCATTCAGGGTGTCCTACATAAAAAGTAAATCACCACAAATGAGGAGGAATTTAAGATTTCAGGGAGCAATGCTCTGGGTTTTTCTTCTGCTCATGCTGTGCTCTTCTGGAGAAACGGCCTTCTGCAGAGAGCTGACGGACATGCTTCACCCTCAGGGTGGGAGAGCCTCTACGCAAACAACTTGCACGACCACCCTGTGAGGAAGGGCAGCCTGCAAAGTGGCCACAAGCGGGCTGCTGTGGCTGAGGTCTGAGCTCCAGCTCTCCTGCATCCACACTTCTGTGCTTGAGAAAGGCCCCCAAAGCCTTTGACGCCAATCCCTCTCCCTGCCCCAGACCTGGGTGTGTGTGGGGACCCCCTGCTCTGCCCTGCTCTCCTACGGAGTGTGAACTCCACTTCCTTACAGAGGGCAAACTTGTGAAGAGGTATTTTAGCACAGCTGGCCAAACAACCTCGAGCAGGAACAAACTATTTCTAGCTTTGGGCAATTCATTTCTAAAGAAATATGATCCCCCCAAAATTGATGAGGCCTGTTATGTGAGAAAAATAGGGTAATAGTCTTGATTTATAATGCAGAGAACCGTTGTATCCAGCAAATACGAATGTATTTTATAAGTATTTAAATCAAATATACTGTACAAAATGCCTAGGCAGTGCTTAAGTGCATTATAAACCCATTGCAGAGACAGCAACATAAGAAAAAAAAAGAAAATAAGGACTCAATTACTGGAGGGAACCTCATACCCAGCAAGGCTCTGCAAGTGGGATACAAGGAGCTGAAAAGAAAACAAAACCCCAAACTAACTTTCCATGGCTTTTTTCTTAGCCGATTTTAAAGTAAACTAATTCTCCTTTCTTGTTTGCAAGCAAATTCCATTCCTCAGATGCCAACTGCCCAGCCACGTCTTGACCAGGAATGCTGCTCACTGKCCAATGTAAAGCTCTACTGTTTCACAAGAAAAACGAAAGGGGTTTCAACGGGGAAGGCTAATGGAATTTAAAATTGCACACTTATAGTGAGGATGGCCCTGGTAAAAAAGAGTCCATGAGAACCGCTCTGAGCCCCCCAAAAACCAAATCTGAGAAAAACCCATGTGGTGCAGTGTACGGGCATTAACAAGAAAAGGATGTTTCTGCAGAAGGGTTTAAAAATTCATGCCTCACAAGCCATCGGCTGGTTGAGATGACATGCAAAGCTGTGTCCAACTGCTCATGTTTGTTTAAAACCACATGACCTGGCATAAGTTTTAATTAATCTTCATGAGGTGGGTAAATTCATAACCACTCGATGAAGTGGCAGTTGGCAAACAGACTTATCTCAATGCACACACACATGCGCGCACACACACACACACACAATTTTTAACATAAATTTTACACATCAAAAAAGAAAAAAGAAATGAAAAAAATGGAACTCCTTACTGTGGTACTAACCATCCTAGCGGATGGGGGATTTGTCCTACAGTGCCCGGTGATAAAGGATAATAAGGAGATATATCTGGAGGATGTGGAGGCCTTGGAATTCCTATGGAAGAGGAACATAAAGCAGCGTTAGTACTGAGACATGGAAATAAATAAAATATAAGGAAAAAGTACATATGTTTCTAAATTGCTATCTATTCATTTTTATTACAATACTCATGGCTTCACTAAGGCTGTTTCACAGTCTTATTTTATAAAGCGAGCCTCCTGGCATCTTGTTAAGTGAGATTCAACCAGAAAAACTGATGTGATTTGTTCCCTCAGTCACCTGTCCAATCAGAGATAATTATTTTGTTATTTAGGATGAGAATTTAGGAGTCTCAGCTATAGTTTTGGTGTGACGCTGTGCTAGGTGCTGTCTTAAACGCTAAACAGAAAGATGGTCCCTGTATCAACTTCATGGTTACTTTAGTCTCAAAGTCACCAAAAGAGCACAGGCCCTACCCTTACATTGACTGGGTACTCAATAGCATGGCRTTATTCCAAAGTAACCTCCAAAACGCGCTACAAAGTCATTATAATTGCAAATGATGTTTGCTTTTGAGCAAACCTAGGAAACCTTTCCTGAAACCTGGGATGGAGGTGAGAGCCCTGGAAATGCTTGGTAAAACCGGGGGCAGACGTTGAAGGTGTGCAGGGGAGGACAGAGAGCCCATCCGTCCCCTCTGAAACCAGTGCAGTTCCTACGCGGAGAGCAGAAACCAGCTCCACACACAAGCCTTAAATCTTAATGCTCCTTACCTTAAGAACAAGTAGGAATTACTCAGAGGAGTAAGGGTTACAAGACTGGGTCTTTCAATTAACAAGCCAGAGCACAATTACACAGCAGAAGTAAAATTAAAACAGAGAGCATTAAAAGGAAGGGGTACTGTATTCATGGCTAAAAACTATTTTTTTAAGTCACTCGGGAAGCTTTTAATCTCTAAATTAAATCTCCTTGTGTGACATTTTCATGCAGACATTGCTTTTTCTCCATTACAAAACCCAAACAGATTAACTGGGCTTTAACCATCCAGTGAGCTATTTGCACACTTGAAAGAATGTTCACAGAAGAAAAGTAAACAGTCTACAGACGTTAATCATATGTTTTACGATAACCATTTAAAAGCTATTCCCTCTACTACCATTATTTAAATGAGAGGTTGACTATGCCGTTCACTTGCAATACCCGGGGATGGTGAGATGGATTCCTTTTAAGCCATGTGAAGTTAGCATTAAGCACAATTAAAAGGGGGCCCCAGTTGAAGCATAGGGAGTGAAACCCAGCTAATGCACAGCCTCATTCAAGGGCTGGAGTTTAGATAAATTATCTGCATACGTTAGGGCCGACACAGAGCGATTCCTTTGACATGAATTCAGTTTCTGATGTACTTTCCAATTAACTAGCTGGGATTTGGATTAACAAAAACAAAACCACTGTCACTAGGAACTCAATGCAGCCCGAAGAAAGAAGATTGACACTGTTTGACTTCTCTGGGCCCTCAGGTTAAACAGGGACTCTTAAAAAGTTAGAATAACATGTAAATTCTACTCTGTAACACCAATAAATCTAGTCAGGGTTTTACGCGGTGCTCTATATTCAAGAAGACTGCCCTTCAGGCTGAACTGAGAGTTGGGTAGACTTACATTGGGGAAAAGAGTTGCAAGTGTAGAGCTGGAGCTAAGTAGTTAGAGTGGATGAAAATTCTACATTATAGGAGAAAAATCACTGAACTCCTGACACAGAAACAATGGGATTTGGGGAATTAAAAGAGATTCATTTTGAAACCGGTCATGACCCACCACCTTTAAAATTCCAGCTGCAATTTTGTAAGTGCAGATCACAGAATGTACATGTTTAACTCTCTGGGTCGTGCATGCAAACCAAGCACTTGGTAGATTGAACAACTAGGTGGGGTATCATGCTTGCAAAGAAACACACCTGCAAATGACCCCACACATGCAACTCTGGTGTCACCCTGCAGAAGCTTTATGAAAATTCACCCAGTAGGTTTCCTTCTGAAGCCTAATTGGCTTAAAAAGAAACTATTTTGTCTGGGTTCTTGCATGTGTTTGACATTTTACATGCCCCCTTTGGTGCTCCAGCATGGGAAATCCTTCCTCCCRCACTCCTTCCCCCTAATATGCAAAATGGAAAGATCCACCCACCCACTCTCAAAAAAACCCGAACTATTTCCCACCTACCTGTTTTGGGATCTACGTCGGCTGGTAAGTGTGGAGGAGGGTTTCCCGGTGTGAAGTGCTCATTGCTGTACGTGATAAGCGGTGTAAGAGGGTGTACATGGTGTGGGTGCTGCACAACTGGCACTTTGTTAGACTGTCAACAGAAAAAAGGTCAGTGGCGTGAGAGGAGTGCCAGGTACTCCCCACTGCAGCACAAGGCATGACATAGAGAAATCTGAGTACCCAGGATTTCAACACGGACCTCAGACTTTTCCAGATCCCTTCTCGGCATCACCCTTGCAGTTTTCCCACCCTCTTGCTTAAAACCTCCTCACACACTTTCCCTGCTCTTGAGTTTCTTTAATCTTTTTGACCTGTCGTGCTCCTGTACGGAGCAATAGCAATTCTTTAAAATTTTTCCTTTTTATTTTATCATCTTGTGCTTCACCTCCAAGATGCAGGCAGACTCCTCAGTGAGGGGCTGACAGAGTCCCCCATTTAATTAGCACGAGACCCAAATGCTCACTGACCTGTAGGTCTTTTCCTTTCCCCTTCCTGTCCTCACTTTCAGTTCTGCATTTTACTGCTCATTGCAAATACTCCAGATAAAAAGCCTTTGTAGTGCTAGAGTATTCCCTTCATCAGCCAGCATTAAGCTGACAAGCTATCACCTGCATATTTTATATATATATATTTTTTAGAAGAGCTGATTAATTATCAATTCATCAGAGAGCGCTAATAAATGGAAACCGGATACTGATGAATTAGGCTACTAAAATATTCAGCTATATAAATAACAGCAAAACCACAGATAAAGCCATTGAAATTAACACTCTTGTGGGGGGAATAATCATGCAGGTATCATGAGGTTTTCCCTGTCACATTCCTAGCTGGGGGGGGGRRAATCTTTTTCTTAACAACAATAAAAAAAAAGGAGTGAATGAATGAAAGGAAAGGCAGGCTGAACTGTAACTTACCCTTACAAGATCACAAAGAAAAAATTAAGCTGAAACAAGCGAACTGCTGGACCATTTACTGCGAGTAATCCAATTGCAAAAAACCCTATTCCCCATAGAGGATTTTCACTAAAATCCTACAACAGGGACATTTAACCAGATTAGGTACCAGCAAAGATAAAGAGGCTGGTATTAGATGATGAATGGATTAGAGTCAGGTTTCATTTTAGAATGTGTCTTCATTTCCTTTTATTACTTTAAGTAAGGAACAATTTGCATTAACATCAAGTAAAAGGAATCACATTAAAATAAAGTAGTGATACCACGGCGGCCCCCGATAGCGCCGCTGCTGTTCAGGGTCTGCCAGCGTTCTTCCTGCTCGCCCTCCTGCCTGAGGACGGCTCTGACCCCACCGCTCGCTCCCCAGCACCCCCAAACACACGCGCCCTTGCCGCGCCACTTTAGACAAGTTATTATCTGATCTTGGTTCGAACGCTCCGAGCTTCCCTTAAAAGCATTTCAAAAATAATTCACTTATTCTTTGGGAATGAATTTCTAGACTGGGGGAAAGGAAGAGAGAAGACAGACTGAGAGCTAGAAGGAAAAGAAATGTCAGTCCCCCAAACAAACAAGAATTCCCTCCATCATGCTTTGGTCAAGACACAGCAGAGCTTCACCTTCGGCTCTTCCAGCCTCCCCCACACCGGGAGGCTCCCCCAGCCCCAGCCCCTGCCGTACGTAGGTATTTGACTCACCCCTTTGATAACATGCAAAAAAAAGTGTGCATCCAAGAGAAGCAAGCCAAAGAGCAGTGCTTATGCTTCCCACAGCTTTTAGCATGTTTATTTCTTTTTGCAGCCCTTACATGGAACGATTCCCCTCTAATAACACACACGTGGCACAGGAGAGTCCCATGTCAAGCAGCCACCATGCAGCATGGAGCGTGGTCGCGACAGCCAACGCTATGAATTACAGCACGTTGTGTCAGCTGGGCTGTAGGTCAGGTCTTCTGCCAGCTGTACAACCAAGGACAACTTTTGGCCACACAGATCCATAATGGTTTCACATCAGAGGAGCTATGGGGATTCAGCCCATTCAAAAAGCCAAAGGAGATGCTCTAACCCAAAATCTGTTCTCTTCCAAGTGAACCAACCTAAGCAGTCCGAAACTACCTGAAAGGTTTAGCAAGGGCTTCACGTAACACATCATATTACACATCATGCAAACTAGCAGGCATCTACTCAACAACACATGACATTATATGCCAAATGACCACTCGATCTGGTTCACAAAAAACAATCATTCCCAATAAGAGGGATTTTTGCTGGCCAAGAATTGTGTGAACTCTTGCTATTAGGTGACCCACAGCGTGGCTGGTAGCTGCTGTAGCTCTGTGCTCTCCCAAGTCTATCCTCATATCACTGCAAAAAACCCTCATCCAGATCCTGACAGACACTGAGAGTTGTCTTCCATGGAGAGCTTATTTTCATAGAAACTGGAACTTGTTAGTTAAAAAAATAAGTACGTGACAGAATAACATTAGAGGGTCAGACTTAAGCCGACAAACAAGAAACAACACGTGAGAGGAAAGCCAGACTTACATGCCTGTATCACCAAAGCCAGGTATACCACAGGGGGTTACATGTAAACTGTGGGAAACTACCACCCACTGCTTTGATATACCAAGACCCCCTGCAGTATCTCCACAAAACGGCCCGAGTGCTAAATTATTATGTATTTTACTTAACACCTTTCAGAGAAAAATAAAAAGCAAAAGGAAAAAAAAAAAATTTAAAAATTAACAACCAAGAGTTTGAACCTTAGTCTGCAAACTTTTCCCCAGGTAAGTGATTTTTGTTTGGGTGATTGCCCTGCAGTCAAACAGACAATTCATATAAAGGTACTGGATGTAAGGGTATGATACTTTTTTGCCACTCTGATGATGCTGGAGCAGAGGTGTGGGTGTGGGGAGAATGTACCAGGGGAAAAGGGGAAACTGTCATCTACATGCTCAAAAATATGCTCTCCGGGACAGAGGATTGTGATCCACTGCCCCTGCAAATCAGTCTGCATCTGTATCACTACCCCAGGCTAGGTTTGTATTCTGTTTTGCACTGTTTATCACACACTGGGAAAAGGGACCGTAACTCAGCTCAGAATAGCACGCACAATTCACAAGCGAAGCTAATCATGCATAATATGCTAAATAAGCTGCTCTTTAAAAGCAGCATTCCTGAAGTTAACTAAGCTTCCCTRGAAAAGAGAAAAAGAAAGGAAAGAGCAGGATTAATCCTGCACACGCATCTTCCTTTGAAGTCAATGGGAGCTCTGCCTGAATAACAAGTGTGGTCCTAACCCCATCCACTGGCAATGAAAGGTAAACCACAGAAGCCATCAATAGGAGACACCTATTAGATGACCTTAGCCATCCCCCTGCAAAAGGCCCTTCTCCAATAAATATTTGCCAGTACTTCATCAAGGGTAGTTTTAAGCTAAAAGCCATTGTGAGATGCGGGAATTTCTCTGGCAACTTGAAGAACTCCATTTATGGCTATGTCAGACAYGGAAAGAGGAGCTGCACTGGTACGCACAGATTAGCATCAGGGCATGTGGTAATAGGATGGGAACAAGTGGAGATTTCTGGAGAGAAATCCTAGCATCTACAAAGTACCAAGTCATCTGCTGATAAATCAGTCCTCTCTGCTGAAAGCTGGGGTCTCATATGCTGGGTTAGAGGGCACGGTAAAGAATTGCAAAAAAACAACAGAAGTTTGCTTTTCTTGATAACCCCTGCCTGAAGCAAACCAGAGGAAATTGTCCCCATAGGGACTCAACTACTAAATCTCTCCATATGAATTTGAAATGCTTCTGGGAGTGCTTAAACACAGATGACTTTAAACAATAATGGAGCTCTGGAATGAAAAAAAAAAAAAAAACCACAACAAATTTTGGACTGGTATGTGTTTGAGAGGGATACTGAGATCCATTTAGCCTAAGTTCCGATAGGTGCCTTTAGGGAACAAAAAAAAAATATCTGAACTTCAGATTTAAACTGAACTTCAGATTTAAACTGCAGGGGATTGTGTGTATAAATTGTTGTGTGTTAGTTTTTGTTGCATGGTAAGGACATTTCATTAACAGGATGAAAGATACTTCTATGCGTATACAGCCCAATTTAATACACCCCACTGATGAATACTCCCCATTTATTGAAGAAGTTGATACATGCTGTATAAATCAATAGTTCCTAAGTCTCTGAAAGCAACGTAAGACTTGCATGAGATGAAACATTGTATTGCTGAGTGCACAAAGAGAAACCAACCTTTAAATAGGAAGAGTTTGTTACTGCGATTTCTATTTGCAAAATCATAGCTTGTTTGGCTTTGGTAATAAAAACAYGGTATCAACTCAAAGTCAGAGGAAAACATGCCAGAGAGGCCAGAGGATTTGTCCTGGCCGGGATACCACGGTTTTAGTAAAAGCAGGTCTGCAAAAAAAGCCACCCAGGCCGAAAACAAGCCATCATGCCGTTGCAGCATCGCAGCAGCCAAAGCCTTCGGCCTCAGATGAACGGCCGGTGGGAGACTCCACTCCGATGCATGCCTGGCCGAGCAGCCAAGGGCAGGGCAGGGCAGGGCAGGGGGGATGCTCCTGCCCCAGCACAGCCTGAAACTCTCACGGCCGCCGGCACAGCTCCCGCGGCCGCAGCCAGGGAGGGACCCCCTTCCCTGACCTGGGACGACCTTTTAAGTGTACTTGAAGCCTCAAGTCCCGCTCGCAAGGCAGGGATGGGCTGCCGCCCGCCGGGCACCCCCCAACCACCTGCAACCGGGAACGTGGCAAGGGAGGGACGGATCAGGCACTTGCACCTCGGACCCCCAGAGCCCCCTGCCCTTCCTCCACTACGAGTAACAGAGGAGGAATGAGGGCTCACCATTCACCTTAAAACCTATTAATCAACAGACACCAAAAACAAATGGAGCTAGAGCTCTGCCTGTCTTTTTTGCCGTGTCCTCCTCTTCCCCATTGCTTTCCCTTTCTGCCGAAAAAAGATGGGCCCTGAAAGTGCCTTTATGAGCCTAATAAAATAAAACAAAAGCAGCACAGAAGAGGGTTTGTCAGCCTTTTCCGCTCCTCCAGGGTGGATGCAGGAGGTTGACAGTGGTCTTGAATTAGCAGGCCCTCCTGGAGTTGCTCCCTGGCCTAAGCAAAGGGTACCAATTCAATACCAGTCCACATTAAAAAACAGGTTTGTAACTTGTCTCCCTGTATTTTCCAGATGGTGCTGTTGCAGTTATGCTGACTATGGCCAGTGAAACGCTAACAGATGTTCCCGAGCTGCTCTGCAGCTCCAAAGATGCTCGCAAGAGGAGRGTTTCTTTTTTTCCAAAGGTTGATCTCCCCTGGGTTCTGCCTAGGAGTGACAGCTCCCCTCCCCCCAAATCAGGAAACTAAGTTGAAAGAAAAGGCAAATCCCAAAATATTGCTGCAAATACTATAATATTCTTCCATTTCCAGCCAGGGTCACCAACACCCAAAGCAGAGCATCCATCAGTAAGCACCACTCTGGCCCCAGGGATCACCCACATCAGCTCCTGCTCCGGGTGGTACTCCAAACTTCAGCAAGGAAGCAGCAAACCATTCAGGTTAACTGAAAAGCTAAAGCCAACCAAACCCACCAGCTATATGTAACTTGGTCCTCATCCCCTTCCCAAGCATAAAAATTCAATGCCAGTGATGAAGCATTTCCTGAAAAAATCAAAGATTTAATTTTACCTGGCTCCGTTTAGCTAGTGGAGTCACAGTTTATTTTTTTTAAGGATGCTTTCACACCTGACTAAGCATTTTCTCCTGAAAACTACTTCCCCTTGCTCCACTATGGCTGATGCAGTGGCCTGAGCCCTTTCACAGTTTAATGTAGCTGATTTCTGCCTAAGGTCCTGCCCTAAGCTAACTGCCCATTGTAGCGGGAGACAAGGCCTCCATTGATAATCACAACTCGCCCTGCTAAAAAAAGGCTCATTTTCTTCTTTCACACAAATGATGACAGGAGCACTGACAACCATGTGCTGGGACAATACCCCCCTAGTCAGAGCTTGACAAAAAAAAAAAACCAAAACAACCCCCCACTGCCCTTCCCTTAATAAAAAAAGAAGGCGGGGGACACGACACTTGCATCCCTCTGCTTCTTCCCCCTCCCTCCCTGACCACTTCCCAGGCCAGCGAGCGCCTACCTGCTCCTGCAAGAACTGCCGGCTTTCCAAAAAAAAAAAACAAAACCAAACCCGTGCTCTATTAGCAATCTCTCAGACAAAACAACAAAATCAGCTTCCTGGCTTTAAGTGTCCAGCAATTCATTCAAGAAAAGAATCGTTTTCTTTTTTTTTACCTCCTTTAGCTATGATGAAGTGCCCCCTGCATACTGGAGCACTAAGCCACCATGCTTGACATCTTCGGCATCCTTCCTGTAAGGGAGCAAAGGTACTGAGGGGAGGGGGTGGGGAAGCGAAGGTTTAAGATGTTCAGGAAATTTCCACTTAATTTTGCCAAAAGGCAATTATGTGAAATGATCTGGTGACAATTAGCATACGCCAAATCCTCTAGCATAACAGGGAAAGAACTGAGGTTTAGCTATCTAATTACTGCCTGTTAGTTCTTATGCAGGAGAATTAAAAACATTAGTAGTAAAACATTAGTATTAAGTGCGTTCACACTTTGCTTTCAAAGCTGTTGTGGACTGTAATCTTCCTGCTATGGTATTTGGGGTGTTTTTTGTTGGTTTTTTTTTTGGTTTGTTTTTTTTTTTAAAGTAAAAAAAAGAAACTTGGGGTTTTAAATACAAGTTAAGTGCTGCATCCTTGGACCATGTGGCGTGACTCTAATGTCAGGTCAGACCCAGACAAGCACCTGCTCACACAAAGCTGTATATTTTGAGATCCTTTAGCATCACTTGGAATTATATTGATGCCAGTTAGATTTTACCTCACTCATTCTCTTAATGCTTTATTGATAAAGAGAAAGCACTCTGCTGCATCTGCTCTGCCTGATCTTGGCATACAAACTTGGACACCAGAGCTACCCCAGCCCATAGCCCAGAAACTGTGGCCTGCACGTATCCAGCCAATCCTTACACTGTATCTCAAAATTAGAGATGATTTGATCAACAGGTGGATTTCCCCATACGAGGAGGACAGGGTAGTGCTTAGATGAAGTTTCAGGCATCGAGGTGCCCAGATCTATTTCTTCTATTACAAAAGGAGAGGCACAGTTTCCTCCCCAACCTGACAAAAACTCGGTGCTTTCTTCCCAYACTTTAGTTAATCACTAGACAGATATTATCTCTTTAGAGCAGGCAAGCCTTCGTTCATGTCTAACAAGGCAAAAAGCAGAAAGACTTGGCATACATTAGACTAAAACCAAAAACCACTGTTCTCTTAAGTACCAGTACAAGGTGTGCTGGATACACCACCACTAAGCAAAGAGACTGGTGAAACCTAAGCAGGTCTTCAGGAAATGGTCCTGAACATAAAGGGGGTGGAGAGGGGAGAGATACAGAGCAATAATGCAAGCACAGAAATTCAGAAAAGATGGGAAGAAGGGAGAAGTGAATATAAGCAAAAGGGTGCTTATAATTGCCCTGATAGACCTCATTTGTTATGTGCTTTGTATGAATACCTAGTAATGCAATTTTACTTAACTGCCTAGCATTCTCTAAAATGCCACATTATAAACAGCTTTAATTCTTGCATATACATCGCTTATTTCACTAGACAGACATATACTGTAGGAGAAATAGCTCCACTGATTTTGTTAGGGTATCTGTGATGTCTGTCTACAGTAAGAACTTGAACGTGAGGTTGTTAAAAAACGGCAAGAAATGAAAAAAAATTAGCAGGCATGCCTATACCCACTTGTATTTGGCAATTTCAGTAATAACAGCATTATTAAAAAACTAACATGCACATACATGCCTTAATATACAATGCCAAGTTTTCAGTACAGCTTTTTAAAATGCAGTATTCACAAATTATAGCGGACTATGCTCAATACCGATACACAATCTATCTAGCAAATGTATATTAAATAGTTTAACAAATAACAAAGCTCTAAAAAACGTTTCATTTTTTAATGTGCTAAGAACAATACATGCCGACACAAAACAATTGAGCGATGAAATTAAGTCCAGATCAATTATTTCTTGAATAAATTCAACAAAGTTTCCCTAAAAATGTGATGTTAAATGCACATCAGAACTGAAACACCTTGCAAGTATTTTGGAAGAAAAGAAACAGGCACATTTATACAGCACTGTCAGGCCTTTTGCCCCAAGTCCCAATAAAAAGAACTCCTCTAAAGGTAAAACGCTTACAAGATCTCATCACCAGCCATGTAAAACCTGCATATGCAACAACATGCAGTGAAAGAAGAAACATCTAAATAACTGTCCTTTTAGATTAATTCATTTTAGATGAATTCTACAGAATTTTATCCCTTGTTTTATACAAGAAAAGGCAAATAAATCAAGCTACTCAGGGAACGGTACCACAGAGTACTGAAGTGATAGAAATCCTCCTCCTGGATCAAGTGACTCTCTAAGCAAGCTTGGCAGAGTTAGAAAAGAAAACAGCAGAAAACCCAAGATTCCCACAAAACCTCCAGTGAAAATGCGATGCTTTCTAAAATTCTTAAATACATTTCTATTTTCTGTGTATAATTATGGGCAATGTACAGAATTGGCTGAGGGATAGGTTTACTTTCTGTAATATATATTAATAGGAGAAAAAAAGTCTCATGGACTTCTGGTAACGAACACAGAACCACTGTGTCAAAACACGTTACCTCATGTTTATCAACATTCAGTATTATTTTTCATATTCCTTTATCACTGGGTGACATTTTTATGTAGTGCCCCTAAAATTTTCACTTTTCACATTACAGCTGAGCTTTCTGAAGAATTCAGAAAATTTAACTGAGTGTCAACCAAACACAGGATCAAAAGCACCCAATTACAAACTACTACATACTATTTCTAATAATTTCAAAGAAGAAAACGAAAAAAATCTCGTTATGTGTATGACAAGAGTTAAACCATTCCATCTCCAAACCCCCTTAACTGTAACGTATGTGCCCTGCTACAAACCAACTTTTTCTCCTTAAAAAAAAAAAAAAAACCCAAACATTTTTACCTTCATGGTTTCAGAGTTAAGGAAATATCGTACTGAACTGAAGAAAGCTTTGAAGTGGCCCCCTCCGCCCCAAAGGAGAAAAAGAAAAGAAAAGCTAGTGATGTCATGGTCACTGTGTGAATGTATGACTGCGGATGTAACGCACAGCTAATACACGCGCACACACTTCTCCCTCGCTGGTAACCATTGTTCAGCATCCAGAAATCAGCCCCTGAAACCTGCTGTACACCAGGCTCTGAAACATCCTCCCCACCCAACACACCCCGATCCCACCCTGGATGCACGAGAAAAAAAATTCTCCCCCCACTTTCCGATAAACCAAACCCCAAAATTAGGCGGAGGGAAGGGCAAAGAGGAGGAGTGCAACAACTCTGCCCTGCTGCACCATTGTGTCTCGACAAAACGGCACTCTGCCGCTCAGTCCTCGCCACTGCTGTAAAATTAAAGTGTCATCGAAAAGTCGCGCTTCCCCCTACTAAAAAAGACGATTACCATAAAATAAATAAATAAAATCAACGTCGCTAACAAAGGTCACAGCTGGAGATGCTTGCTTGATTTCTCCCCCCCCCCTTTTTTTTTGATTCCACACAGGAGGAAAGAAAAGGAGAAGGAGAGAGGGGGAGAGGGAGAGAAGTCACATCAGAAGTTCAATGGTCAAGACGGAAAGCGCACACASAGAAAGTGCTACTCACCCAGCAATTCAAATTGAGATGCCAGCAGCCGAACTGCTGGAAGAGAGAGAACCCAGAGGCAAGCGCTCCTCCTTTACCACTCAAATCTTCCATTCCCACTAAAATTGCATCCCTCGGGTACATAACAGCTTTGTCTTTCCTTCTCTTAACCTCAAAAACTTTTTTCTTTACTGTCGAGATGCCAATTGTGCTGGCTTTGTATTATTTTCCTTGCAGCTTTTCTCTCCCTCTTTTTCTTTCCCCGCTCCCCCCCTTCACTTAAAGTACTGGAAAAGCTGTCTTAAAAGATCAAGATGTCTCCAGTTTTTTGGCCTGGTGTTTTCTGAATGCTCAAAATCCACTGTCATGTTGGCTGTGAGAAGTGTCTTATTTCTAAATTGTCAGCTGCGGTTATCAAAATTTAGAGAAGCCTCCTCTCTTTTCCGATATAGTACTTTACCATCATCCTTCCAGGGAGTGGGGAAAAGACTTTTCCCCCGCTATGCAGGTATGTCTGCTCAGAAGAGCTAAAAAGCAGTTACCTTGGAAATCAATGACAATGCTACTACAACCCAGGTTGCACAGGTATTACTAAGTGCAGTGAGGAAACGCCGGCCGGCCGTGAGGGAGCATGATCAGTTAAGTGTAGCAAGCAGTCACTTTATCTGCAAGATTGTCAAATCCCTCAAAACAAATTTCTTAGGGGGAGAGCTGTAAGGAAAGTATATTTTCTTGTCATTGTAACGCTGAGGTGACATCTGGCAGACCTTTACCATTAACTCTGGTCTCTCCCTCCCCCCCCCTTTTCCTTTAGCATTTAATATTTCTGTAAACCACTGACCCCACTGTAAAAGTGATGCGAGAGGCACTTCAAGATCGCTAATGTTACGGTGCCCTGGCTATTGTATTTTCCCAAGCTGCTCCTGAGTGAGAATAAACAGGAGTACCCAGAGAGCATCGCTGAACCAAGCACAGGTGAAGCCTTCTCCCCTGCGCCTCGCTCTCACCTACGAGTGGTGAGACRCCCGCTTCCTAAATCTGAGACGGGTACCAAGGGCAAACCTCAGCATCCGAGTTCGCCCAGAGTCAGTTTCTCATGTCTTATTTATCCCTTTCCCTAAAGTTGCAAAGCAGCTACTCTGCAACAAGGGCAAAAGCCACAAAGGGTGGTTTGACGGGGAATAATTAGGAAACCATGGCCGCGTTCTTCCCCTCCTCACTTTCTAAGCGAGTTTGTTAACGCTGATGGATGCTGCACGCAGGGAGAGCGATCGCCATGTGGGACGGATGCTGCTGCGGACGAGGCACTGAAGGAGACCAGTTGCAAACACTCGTCTTCCCTGCGCACATCTGGGTGACTCACGCGAGCGAGTTCACCCCCCCTCGCCCCCAAAGAACGAAACAACAGGACTAAATAGATATAGGAAAAAAATTAAAACTCTGTTTCAAACAGGGAGACCTTGAGCGGTTCCAGGTTTGCTTTTTATGTGGCAGTTTAATCTGCGAAGGCTGCGGGCTAAACAAAAATCAAACCAAAAGAAAACGCTAAGCTGGCAGCTAGGACCCGGAAAAAAAAATTTAGGGGCAGATGAAGCAAGCAGAGGGAAAATCTGTGCGTTTTCTGTCCGCCCGAGCGCCGTCCCCCCTCTCCCCGCACTGCTCTGGCCTTCGCGTGCAAAGTGTCAGCCAGCAATCTTTAAGGCCCTTAATACCAAAACAAAACCCCGCGATTTCCCTTTACACGGCAATAACAAAAGCAACGAGGCTCCAGTTTGACAAGTAAAAAGCCCCAACAACACGGCAACTAATTGCCTTCCCTCCCTCTATTCACAGCAGCCACCACACTCCAGCGGCCGCCTTTGTCACACGTGCGATTTCCCGCGGCAGCCGCCAGCGCCGGGGCCGCTGACGGACAGTTCCCCACCATTTACCAACAATAACTTAGAAAAGTGCAGCAAATGGGACGGGCAACTTGAAATTAAGGCTCGCCGGCTCTCCCCTAGAGATGCGCGGCACATGGAAAGGAGCCCGGAGCTCCCCGAGACCTCCCTATTCCCACCCTCCACCCCCCTCCCCGCAACAAGCTTCTGCGGGATGCAAGTTTTCCCCCCGCCGCGGCCGCTTCCCCGGAGCCGTCGGGGAAAAGCAGCCGGGAGCGGGGAGGCCGAGGGCGGCGGGAGGCGGGCGGGCAGCCGGGGGGGAGGCAGCGGCAGCCCTGCCCCGCGCCCTCCCCGCCCCGAACTCTCCTTACCATGAGATTGCAATCGCAGAGGGGAGGGAGAGACCAAGCGGGGCTGCAGTTCACTGCGCGCATTCCTACAGCCACGACCACAGATGCTAAAACAAAGTTGGGTATTTAGGGGAAGAGAGGGGAAAACGCGTGCCTTGGGATTTTCTAAAAAGAATATAAAAAAACCAATGTATCCCCTCTGCTCATTCAGGAAAAAAAAAAAAAAAAAAAAAAAAATTGATAGGGAAAACTGCTCTGCTAGTTTAACCTCGGGCGGGGGGGAAGGACAAAACAACCCCCCCCCCCAACAAATTTCACGCCTTTCCAAATTAAAATAGCGCGGCAAGTTCCTACCGACGCAGGAGCCCGTCAGGGAGACGCAGCGTCCCATCACGCTCCCGCCGCAGCCACAGGTCAGACCCCTCCGCAAGTTCCTCCCCAGCAGCCGGGGGCGGCGGGAGCCGGGCATGCACGGGGCGAGGGCGCGGGCGCGAAGCCCGCACCGCGGCGGAGCCGCGCAAGGCAGCGCTTACCATTGACAAGGGCGTTAATCAGGGCGCGTCCCGCCGCCCGCTGCAAGCATGCTGCTGCCTGCCGGCTGCTGCGCCCGCTGCCAGG
>JAYKAV010003043.1:1902535-2012535 GCA_035582835.1 Phoebastria nigripes | reverse complement strand
TCATCACAGGAGCGGTAAAAAGTGGTGTTGGAAGACAATAGTTAATATATAGATTTATATTTAAATATACCTGGTAGGAAAACGAAGTGTCACTGACCCCACTTCATCTAAAAATACATCTATTTTCTTGTGAACTATTTGCATTACAGCAGGAAAGCAAACAAGCTGGCAAAGGATGAGAAAAAAAATGAACAGCTATTATAACGTGTTGCCCACTGTGTTTTCTCTCCCTCTCTCTCTCCCCTTCCCCCCCCATATATATGTCTTTATTTTTACTTGGGGTGGGGGCGGAGGTAGGCAGCTTGATGCAGGAAATATCACCAAAGGATGTGATGCTTTAGGGGCTTAGGAGTATGCGTTTATTCTTCTTACTGGGGGAACTTTCTTACAACTTCGCATTGCTTGGCTGGAGAACGGTGCTAGCACAGCAACCTCTCCTGCATACAATCTTTTTCAATAATGTAAACACCTCGATGCCTTTAGTACATGGAGCTTTCAAATTTAAGGTCAATATTTACAGTTTGGATTTTTACGGGTACCCGTCAACACCGGTACACACCTCTCCCTATCAGGATGGTTAATAGGCTTGCTTTCTCTGCCTGCCTCTCTCTGCTTCCCCAGCACGACCACATCAGCACTAGTATCAAATTAACTCTCCGACTTTGAAACTTATTGATCTGCTATTAAGACACCAGTGAACCTGATGAAATGAGTGCTGTAGGTGCAGTCAAGACTTCAAAGTGTCACACAGCCACATAAAACAAGCGCCTTTGATCCTAACTCCGATCTGCTGAGGGTTTAAAGCCCAATTCTCCCTAAGCTGCCCTTCTCACTCGTCATGTCTGATGTCTCACCAACCAACGACTTGATAATGTTAATAATGCAAATTTTAGCAAATGATTTTTACAATGGCAAAATTAATTATATGAATTTATGCTTCTTTCRGTGTCGATGTCTGATCTACAAAAAAAATATAGTCGTAGCTATTACACTTGCAATAGAAACTATGAGCATGTATTACTGCCTTTCCCTCTCAGCTTCACAGGGTCTCATTTTGCTGCTAAAACTATAATTATTTATTATAAATTAGCCTTAGATTGGGTTTAAGAGAGCTGAGAGAATTCTATCCAAAGTCCCCTATTGCTACGTATGCATTATTAAAGAAAAGCCACCTCCACGCTTTATATATTCCTTTTTCTCATTCTTTGTCACTCATTCTCTCCCGATTTCTTTCCCGTGTTCATTCTACAAATCCTCACAGCACAGTTGCACAGATTGTTTTAAAAACACCCGCATCTCTGAAATTGCATCAACTAACAATAAGGTTTTCCTAGATTTATGAATGGCAAAAAGAAAGAGATTTCATGTTTAGGGATAAACATACAGCAACCTGCAAAACTAAGAACAAAAATTCTATCTGCAATAATTAAAATGTACATTTTAAACAAATGCACTAAACAAAAATATTTTCCTTTAATAGAAATTTATTATTTTCCTCATTAATAATAATATTTTATAAACATTTTTGAATCTTCACCTGAATTTGTCAACAAGTATTCAGTGTTTTAATAAACTTTCATCTGCAAACATCAATAATCCCACTTTCAGCCGAGGGAGATTCTCACAAAACCTGTTACAGAAGTTTCCCGACTGCATTTCTGATGGAAGAATCACACAAATGCTCAATTAGCTTACCCATGCTATGTGCGAACACACAGCTATCCTCCCCCTCCTCCTCCTGAATACTGCACTTATGTTTTTTCTTTTATGTTTTTTAAGAAACAGAATTTGCTAAGATATCTTATTTGGTGCATAATGCTTTAAAGCATCTTAAATCACCTGAAAAATCCACTGTATCTATTAAATTTTCAGGTACTAAGATGCAGCCATTTGTGTACATTTAAGCTGAAAGATGTGGCTCGGTTCTGTGCTTCCAACTAAGCAAAAAAGAAAATAAGAACTCTAAATTTGTCTCTTCCTTTCTACTTTTTGAGACACAAACATGGTAGCATCTTTGGCTACGCAAAGTTGAAAAGGAACGTTATTTTAATTGACTCCTCCGCATCAAAAATTTTTTTTGATAATTCASTGTATTTTCCCAATTTTACTTTAATAAAATTTCGAGAGTAATACCTTTTGTGGATTTTTTTTTTTAATGTTGATACTCACTTAACCTACTTGCAATTCTAAAGAAGTCAACACTTGATTGTGACAATGTTCAAAAGAATTTCCTGTGCCACAAGCACAGTAAAAACTTTCACCAATTAGTGCAGGAAAAAAGGAGGGAAAAGCCAGAGCGTTGGTGCTCAAAGAGCCAGGCCTTGCGGCAAAGCTGTCATGTCGAGTGGATTGATCAACAGGACCGCAATTTCTAATGGCATGTTGTCATGAAAAGTCAGCCACGGGGAGCCACCTGCTTTACTCCTCCTAGACAGCTARGGAAAGGAAGGGGAGAAAAAAAAAAAACCACCCYGCTCCGTACCTAGTTCTGCCAGTCCCTTTTGCTAACAATTTTGGTAAGGGTCTCCTGATTTTTATTCAGTAGGAATATGTCAAATCTCCAACCATATTATCCAGCCTCTAAGATTAGAGTCTTAGAAGGCCGATGCTCTTTTTTTTTTTTGGGAGGGAGAGGGAAAAGAAGATGAAAAAAAATTATCTCTATCCCCCAAATACTTCTCAGATCAGAAAATACATCCGTCACATCTCTAAACCAACAAAGTTTGTCAACGGCTTACAACGTACATCTAAGACATCCTGCAAGTCAAGAACAACACAGAGCATAGACCTTCTGTGCGTAGTTTCATTTCAGCACCACCTTCCTTCACCCTCACTGAATCATAGAAGCCTGCATTTGATGTGCAATAGTTGCTTTGTTTCAATTTAGTTTACCTCTAACTTTTAGGATCGGCTCATTTAACCTAGGATCATGGCATCGTTAAGTCCTTAATGTTAAGTCCTCCACCCCATCTTAGCTGGCATGGCCAACATTTCAGATTGAATTGCACAGGCAATTGTGCAAAACGCTGTGTTGAAGACAAAGATAACAGCTTCCTTGTTTTGCTGTTGGAATATTTGCTCGTGCTTGATGGAACATAATTAATACTTCAAGAACTTCCACCAACTTACCATTGAATAACAGCGCCAAACAGTCTGTCTTAATCACTCTCCAGGAATGTGCTAGTGTCATTTTAACCCATGGCTCCGATTCCCATCACTCAAAAGACATGGAGATTTCCCTCTTTTAATATATACAAAAGCCAAATATATTACTTTCATTCTGTTATGCCTCACAGACCGTACTGCAATTGCTGAAGGAATTAAAGCCTAGTTAAAAATATACTCTGACCTTTGCTATAAGAGAAAATGGAAACACTGGACTTGGCCAGATCTGTTTGGAAACCTCTTACAATTTTTAAGCCTTTTTTTAAACCTAAGTTTTCATTGATTGGAGCAGACATTTAGTTTTGTTTCATTTGTACAAAAGATTTCACGCTTCGTACCTGTTTGCTTAAGAGGGTCCAAACCAAAACTGTAATGTGCACTAACTGCTAATTTAAGTGATTTTTTGGGAAACAAAACAGAAAATTTGGGAAAAAAAATTTCCAACAACCCTCACCTATGTACAAAAGAAAAGAAGTCAAATAAAAGTTAAAGAACTTTTAAGTTCATGAAACCAAACCCCACTTGGCATGCAAATCACGTACTGTAACCTTTTATCGGCGCAGCCTCTGGTCTCATCAGTCGATGAAATTCTCAGCCCGCGGCAACAGCTTAGCCGAGGGACGCAGACCAATGAGAAAATATTCATTGTGTTAGCATTTCAAATGGCGAGAAAGGAAGAAGAAGCGCTAACTGATCACTGCCCGTGGAATTAATTGGATATTCCAAGAATAATGTCTCTCACTGAAGATCCTTGGAGGCTGAACGCTAGTAGAGACCACATTTTGTGCGGCGCCTTCAAAAAGAGACCGCTTGGGGGTAGTGGACATATTAGGGTTTTAGCGCATTTCCCTAAAGGCCAGAAAATAATCAGATGCACTGAACCAAACTCGGCTAATCCATTCCATAATTATACACACAAATCCAATAAACTTTGTCACATTACTGGAAAATTAAACTATTACAGTGAAGCCTTTTGCTACTTTGAAAAAGTTTGAATTCCCGTTTTATCCAAGAAAGAAAAAAAAAAAGGGGGGAAAAACCACCTCGGCGAAAGTCAGAAGTTTTGGAGGTTGCACATGCAGGCATACATGCTCACACAGATGCACACGCACTGGAGCCCAGAGGAAAAGTAATGCTTAGCTGTAGTCTTCTGTTATGCTTAAAGCTCAGGTAGGTGTCCCACAGCTTCCTTCCTTTATATGGAGGGGATTTACGTTTCAGCTTTATTGCACATAGTCAAGCATATGCAATGACCCTATCCAATATTAGTATAGCTTTCCTTAAGACACATCTTAATCTAACCTTTTCAAGACTCTTTCGCTTTCAGACTCAAAACAGCATAAAAAATGAGCATTGTTGTGGAGCGCTGAGAGATTGAACTAAGGCTCTGGCTTGGTCCAAAGCAGTAGCCCTCTGGATGAACAGCTGCTCGTGCAACTAAATAAGCTCCATAGACCAAAGGTAGAAGAGGAGGGGAGAAAAAAAAAGAAAGAAGAAGAAGGGGGGGGGGAAGGAAGAGGAAAAAAACTGAGATTAGGAACCTTCCCAAATGTTGCATCTTTCCTATCGACCGCTGGCCTAGCGTGAGGTGTCAATTTTGACTCCAAAGAGAGCACACGAATTCGCAGCGGTCCCATTATGCGGTCTCTGCGCTCATTGTAAATTCTGTCAACGAAGTCAATCTTATTAACTTCCGCACTGGTTCACACATGACATTTTCTTCAATTTTCTTGCTGACATCAAAAACATCAATTAGCAGCCCGAAAATAGGAAGGAACGAATGACAGAGCCTGATAACGTCAACTATTTGAAGCCAAGGGTAAATCTATTCTCCAGTTCTGAATGCGTTCATTACAATTGCATTTTCAAAGAAGACCTCCAAATAGCAAAGAAAATTAAATTTATCATCTAGAAATGCCTAGAAATTGTTTTTTTAATCCTATGTCTATCTCTCAATCCCAGAGTGTAATACAAAGTATCGCAATTCAGTTTTATGATAACATGCCACAACTTTAATAGAAAGTTTATAAAATATGCAGCCCTTGCCATACTTCCTATCACATAACAACTACAAGGGGTGAGAAAAAATTTGTCCAACAGATTGTAGCGTCGCCTTGCCTTCTCCATCGGTTCTCATAGGCTGGCACAGCACTTGCACACACACACACACACACACACGTGCGCGCGCTCTCCCGATACATGCACACACATCTCCCCCCCTTCCATCCATGCTTGTGAAGAATTTATGAGCTATGCAATACCCAGCGACTTTAAAACCCCAGCAAGCACTACATTACTGGCGTGCGGGGGGAAGGCGCGCGCCGGAGCTGCCTCGCATTTGCATTCACCCAACTCTTTTCATGTTTCAGAGAAAACAAGCCCAACTCCCTGCCCGGGAAAGCAAAGGGAAAGTCCAACCAAAGACTTGACGCTAACTGTCAAGCGCCAAGCACATGCATTCAATCAGCCGCCAGAACTTCCGCTCGCTGAACTCTCACCCTCTTTTCATTTTATTGACATTTTCAAAAATAAATACATAAAAATAACCTCCCGGTAACACAGAAACAAGACACCCGTGTCAACACAACGGTCCATTTGCTGTGCTCAGCAACAAGTTTCTGGAGAAAGGTAAGTGTGTTTAATACGAGGCAAAAAACTGCAAGGCAATAAACCTGTTTTCGTGGTCTTTAAAGAAGCCCCGGCTTGCTTTAGTTACTTATTTATTTATTTACTTCGCCGCTGTGCCCGCTTTGTGAGCCATCGTTTCATGCTTGTATTACATCTCCTAGGGAGTGAATAAAAGCAAGTTTAGTGGCGACCAAAGACACTCACTCGGACTTAATGCAAACAGAAAGAGCAGCTACACCCCGATAAACAGATCACATTCCTTCAGCCCACTGATTTTTTGATCTTTTGACATTTTTTAGTTGCTTCCATTCCCTTCCTTGTCTTTTCCTCAATGTCACAAAAGACAAAATGTCTCGGCAATTGACGGCAGGGGTATCTATTAGCTGTCAAGCCGCCTTTTTTTTTTTTTACCCCCAGCACTGGCTAAGAAAGTACAAAATAGAACGCTGAGAACTGGCAAGGAAACAAATCATAGGAATCACCTAATTTAATGGGCTCATCATATTCCGGGATTTTGGCTTTTCTACATCTGATCTCTCTGGGAAGCAGCTGGAAGGTGAAAAGGGGAAGGAAAAAAGGTTACGTTAAAGGGGTTTCTGTAATTTTTGTTGCTAGGTGGAAACAAACTAGAGAAGACGGAGGGAAGGAAAAACAGGAGGAGAACTCCTGGGAGGTTTGGTGAGGTGCCTCCGTCTCTCTCGCAGCGTTTTCCTGCCGCGCATAGAAGCGAACCCGGCACAGAACGAGCCTCTCAGCTCGGCCATACTTGGGGGGATGCCGGACATGAAACAGAGGTGGCTGGYGCTTGAAAAACTTGTAAAATTATTTTACAGCAGCAGAGAAAAAAAAAAATTGTGAGACACTCATGACTGATGGTAAATCTGGCTGCTTCTTTTTTTTTCTTTCCAAAATTTCATTTTGGACATTTTACTGTTTGCCACAGCCGTTGCCAACGCTGATCAGAACGAAGGCAAAGCGCAGCTTACCTTTTATCTCCTATAATTTACCGCAGATGACTGTAACCTGTGCTCAGGAGATTTTTGGTTTAAGCGAACAAATTATCAGTCAGAGAACATTTACAATTGTTTAAAATACAAGTGAAACAGATTGCAACACACAATGAATCTGTGTATTTAACAACAATAATAAGTAAAATATAAAAAAATTTCTAGGCAAACTATAAATGTTCAGAAGATAATTATGTAAAAAATCTCAGTGAATATTTGTGTTTGATTTTGAATGCAAACTCTGCAAAAATCACCAGAGAAACTGCTTCTTTTGATTTTACAATATTTCATAAAGCAAAGAAGTGAGTGGCACAAGAAAGATGAATTCTTTTACAAGCAAATACACCAGTGTCATTCAAGGAACAGACACTGCTACAGACTACTTTAAGCACAGAAGGGAGTGTAAAACAGAATGAATTTGTCTTGCAACAGCTTTTATGCTGTTTTGCATTTGAAATTTCTAGGAATATGACTTTTCAGTTAGGGCCCGATCCTGGCAATCAATTGCAAATGGGAGTTTTGCCTGAGAAAGGACTTCAGAGTCTCTGCCTGCATTCAAACAAGTCTGCTGCACCGCGGGCAGGGAACATGGTTTTGCCTTTTTTCTAAAATCTATGTTTCTGACAAGAATCGTCTCATTTTTGCCAGTAAGACACCGTTACTTGTTTTGATGTTGAAATTGCATCCACTTGGAAGAATAAAGCTAAGGAAATTTGACTAAAAAGGAAGAAAAGGGTAACATACATTAAGCGTAAAATATTGTCTCCAAAATAAAGAACGCTAAATTATTTCTCCTAGAACCTGAAATACTGTACTGCATGCCAGGAATAAGCTTCTTTCTCCCCTTTAAATAAGTTCAAGTTTAACTCAAAGAAGCAAACAGGCACAGACTTTGAAATATGTTTATCAGATTAAAATGTAAGAAGGAGAAGAAACCGGGAGAGCGGCTAGTTTAGCTTCTGCAAAAGCATACCTTGACTTTGCTGTTTATAAGGAAAGTTTATCAGTGTTCAGGTAAACCCCTGGGCTTGAAAAGAATAGATTTTATAAAATACCCCTTCTATTTTATTTTCCCTTGTCATTTCAGTCCGGAAATCCCGGCGATCATCCCAGCTATTCATGTGTTGATATTATCAGAGGTTTATAAAAAAAACATGTCTGATGAATTAAAACATGTGACTGGCCAACAGCAGCAGCCAAACTGACCACAGGTTAGCGACGGGGATGAACTATGGTTATGTTTTTTTAAACCCCGCGCTGTCCTTGAAACGGAGGCTGCATACGGCTCCATTAGATACAGCTACGGTGCTCTTGATCTATTATTTACAAAGAAAAACCCTTCACTACTTAAGTGGCCCCTTCTACTTCAGCCTTCAATTTCAGCCGCATCAAACAACTTGGAGGGGGAGTGAATGGGAGGGGAGGGGGGAAAACTTGAGTTCATAATATAATTCTATGCAAGAGAAAATTATACTCAAGTAAGAAAATTCAGAATGCCTGGAATAAGGTTTTGCATCCAAATTGCAGACCTATCAGCTTCATCCAGAAAAGCTTGAATGATAATAGTCTTTAGTTTTTAATAAAACTATGTGAGGTTTTAACATAAAATTTATACACAGATGCACAAAACAATTTATCTCCTCTCTAAAAAGTAAGATGAAAGATTGAATGAGAATTGCAGGACTTATTGTAAAAATCACCGTTTTTCATTAGAATATAATTTTGCATTAAATTCTGTAATTATCAAGACTATTCTTTAAGTCATACTGCATTCAATCTAATTAGAAAGCTTAGATCTCACCTTTGTACTGAACTTTCAACTCTCTGATGCCAATTAGAAACTATTTTAAATGAATTTCCCAATTAAACTGACTCCTGTGATCAATTCTGACATAAGATAAAACCCAGAATTTTCAGGGAGGGGAAAAAAAAAAAAAGAAAAAAGGAAGAAATGAGAGGCATGGATGTACAGCCTATCTGTATTTCTGAAAATATTTTGAATGGTTTTTGCATCCTTATTATGAAGAATATCTCATCTCTTATGCTTGGAACATCTTCTCAGAAACAGAGCTCATATCAAAAGTGTTTAAACTGCAATTAGTATTGTTTCATTATTCAGCACGTTTCCATTTGCAATAAATATCTTGTTTTATTACACTCCTTATTTGTTTCTCATGTTATAAACTATCACATTAGATGAATTATAAATGTAAACTATTAACAGTTTAGATTCTTTTAAGTTGTTATCAATTTCAGGCTTTTGACAGCTTAAAGGAAATTCAGTAAACATTACCTCCTCTCCTCTAGAAAACRGCTTCTATAAAGCCAACAGCCATCTCACAATTAATAAATGGCTGTATTCTCCTTTTGTGGAGAACAAAATTAACTGAAGTTTCCCATATAAAAGACCATATAATTAACATTAGTAAAACGTGTTAAGTTACACTTAAGATATTCCGACAGCCTAATTATATCAATGAGTCATCTAACTTCTGTTTGTATCAATTCAATTTATCTTCATTTCAATCAATGCGGCTTGACGGATAGGTATCATTAGAAGTGACAAAGCATCATGCTGCAGAAAAATGCAGGACAAGGCGATAGCCTAGATAAGGCAGCCTGAGACCTTCTAAYGCTGCGTAGCTGGAAATGACTCCTTGTATACACATCATTGCCTTCACTAAGGGTGTCTACAAGTTATCATTAGACACATTCATTGTTAAAGACTAACCAGGTCAGCGTTTCTGATCAGGCTGCAAATTAGACCAATTGAAGTGTTCTTAACCTACAGACTGGTGTCAGTAAGGACCTAACGGTGCTGAAGCTACATAGTAATATGCACCAAGTACACCACCATTACTGCACATTTCACGCTGAACACAAACAGATTTAAGCAAAACGTTTGGGGGGGTGGTGTATAGAGAATACAAATTACACAGACAACATAATGCTGTTGTTTTAGTGCAATTTTGATGCAAAACAATTGTTCCGTGGCAAACATATTAACCAAAAGTGCAGACTTGGGCAATGAGAGCATTAGAGGTGCAGATAAACATGTCATTATAAAGCCAAGGAATCAACATGCATTTCTATTTCAAATTATAATCCTGCCGGCTTTCCATATAATAGTTAAATAATAGTTTTCAGAAATACAAATGATGGCTAAATGAGGGGTTTAAAGTCTGATCTAGCACAAGCATTATACTTGGCTGAAAAAGCTGATGTTGGGAAGGAGGGGGGAAGAGTAAAATGGTTTCACTTTTCACACTTATTATTTTTTCCTCCATTCTATTTTCCTGCACRGATTCTAGAGGCAAGTGTTGCATCCTGCCTGCTCTCGTCAGTGCGGCACAGCACGCGAGTCAGACCAAATCCACAGACCATTAACATATAGGAAATACCTGTGTGACCAATTCAGATGTTGACATTTTGCAAAGTTAGGCTTTTGTTTTTCTTGTAATAAAATAGCATACAAGGCATTCATTCAAAGTATGTAAGCTATTGGTGCTTCCCTGCTTGACTGCTAAGTGTTGGATAAAGTGGGCATTGCTATTGACGGACTATTAGAGGATTGTTATTTGGAGAACTTCTTCATGAGTTGGCTTTAAACAGATATAACAGTTAATAGGTGTAGGATTGAAAGTTCAAGGGATACAGTCAAAATTATTAAAAACACACAAGAAAAATTTATGCAGGATGCACAGGATTCTGCAGTATAGTAATTCACTAAAGAAGTCTGCTATATGAATTTAGGGGTTTGGTGTTGTTTTTTTAAAAAATATATCCCCAACAGCAAACAACAGAGATCTCCATGTTAATGTCAATCATATATTTTCTAATCACTGCACAGAAGTAGGGACTACATACAGAGAGCATGTCCATCAATCAATATGCAAAAAATACATTGTCTTGAGAGTATGTATTTATGGTTATAAGTTAAGATGATTACATGGCATGAACTTCTCTTTATCAGTTAACAAATGGGAAGCAAACCACAATTTAGAGCCACGTGCAGTGATCTCCTTAAAGAATACTTGTGAAGTAGAATTAAGCTGAAATGAGTGACAAGGTGGAGAGGACATGGGACGTTGCATGACAAGCAGTGACCAGCTGGAGCATTTCAGGTCAGCTGATAAGCAAATGGTATAAATCATCTGACCTGGGTCATTACGACTGATAAATGCAAGGAAATAATAACCTTGTACGTGCACTCAAAGCTGTCCAGGTGTTGCTGTAACACCCTGCRTTGGTGTCTATCAGGTGGACAAGGACTGTGCTGAACAGCCAGCACAACCCACAGGAGGAGCCCCTCAGCTGGGATCCAATCCCTCAGGCTGGTGAGTTTGGACCGTGCTGGAGCAGACTAGATCAGGAGACATCAGGAAGGGCTTCTAGAATTCACGCCCACACCCCAAAAACCCCAAACCATCCCCATTTTATGATTACCGGTGAGTACAGCCAATTTTTCCCTCTATAGTGCTCTTTCTCTGTTTGTACGAGCACACGCACTGCAGGTTTAAAAAAAATGGAATCACCACAACTCCAAGTAAAACACAGAACAGAAGAAGGAAATTAGAAAGTGTCTTGTTAATTAAAAAAATAATTAAGTAAAAGCTTTTCAGACAACCTGACTCAAATTCTGAATGAGCTGCTTCACAGTTTAGAGAGTCCAAGCCAAATGAGTTACAAGCTGAAAACAAGGGTTATTACAGACTACTATCTAGACATGGGCCAAACTAAACATGGCTTTGAAGATCTCCAGACAATGCTCTGAACATGAACCTGATCCAAATTCTACCACTTGTTTTCATCTCAAATTCAACTCGAAACCAGGAAAACCTGGATGCTTTAACATGCACTTTGAAATTTTTTATTCTGAATACAACGAGCATAAATATACACAAGCCAAAATAAACCAGTGAGCCAGGATCTCGAAAAGTAATCTGAAAAGTAAAATCAAAATTGGGATGGATCTTTTTTAGAGCAGTTTTCCAGAGGAGGAATACATATACACACGTGCTGCATTGTATGTCTACAGACCGCATGTGCACTCAATCGCTATTACATATCTGCACACGTAACAGCAAACTTCAGTGGCTCTTTTATAACATAGCTTAAAGTTATTTCAGCCTTTTTTTTCATGTGTTTACAACCTGGCCTCTAACTTTTGCTCTGGGGTGAAATATAGCTGTGCAACATCTGTTTCCAGGAATATTAAATTATTATTAAAAATGTTTTAAACAAATTAAAATTAATGTGTTTGGGGCTTTCCAGAGAAACTGGCACYCTCTGTGGTGAGACGGGGCTCTCAAGCGTTAGGAAAACCAGCATAACCTGGAATATAAACCTTTTTCTATGGAAAACAAAGGCAATACCAGTGTCTTCTGCACCACCCCTCTGTGCTGAGCTGGACGGACTATCTGTCAATAAAAAGACACAGTTCTTGACATTTCTGCTGACGCTGTATCTACACATAGGAAGCGTGGAGGCAGTCTAGAGCTAGAAGTTGTGCAACAGCAAAGGATCTCAGTGGCAATTCCACCCTGAGAGGGTGGCATTGCCAAAGATCCTTCCTTCCTCCTTAAACCACCTTCCCAATATATGAGAATCTTCCTGTCTTAAAGAAACTCATCTTCACAACACTTCTGCCAGGCAGGGAAGGCCACCACCCCCAATTTATAGAAAGGACACAAGACATGAGAAAGACCATGTAATTTGCCTCATTTGGCCAGCAGTGGAGCATGATCCTGAACCCACATCTGGAGCTAACATCCCTCGAGCCAGTCAGTTAAAGTAATTATGTGTCTGACCTCAAACAAATAATAGGAACTCACTGTTTAAAAATTAAACCTTCCTCTTGTTCTCTATCTTGGAAATAACAAGGTATAACAAGACCCAGCCATGTCCAGGCTGAATGCAGTTATTTCTGTAGATAAGATAAAGCTTTGGGCTTTAACTGATACGTAATACTTAAATATGGTCAAAACCCCAGTCGCTATCCCAGAACAACCCAATATCCTCTTTCTTCCCATTTCCTCCCTCCCCCAAAAGTCCAATTGTTCTGAGGGGATGGAGATTAATGATATTCATACTTGAATAACAGCTACAGGGAAAAAGCAAGCGAATATATTACAGGACCCAAATTACAGCAGTAAGAAAATACATTGTGCTGTGATGTAGAGATATTAATGAATTAATCCTGACATCTGTTTCTTTTGCAGAGGAATTAGGCATAGGTTGAAGCTGACCTTGCAAGAAGCATGCAAGGTGATCAACTAAGAAGACGTTAATGGTGCCCACTGCTCTCCTGCGTTAGGGAGACAGTACTCTTTGACCTCCTAAATCACACGCTACAGCCTTCCACAGGGTGTACACCAAAGGTCACCCCACTTTGTACACTGAAACAGCAGGGAATCCCACTAAGAGCTACTGTGCAGTCAGTGCATTCGGTGCAGCACAGATCATTCAAAGACCAGGCAGGTACCTTGAGACCCAGCTCAGCTATGGCCTGTAGCAGTAGCCCGGTAGATTGCCACCCAGTCAATTTTTCTCTAAAGTTTAATTTTTTCTGAGCTTAGAAGGAYGTTTTGTCTGCAACTGCAACAACATGCAAGAGATTACCATCACAAAAGCTATTTTCATCTGATCAGGTGACTTTTTTCAAGATTCATCGTCGTGCTTCCTGGCATTTAAGACACTCGTCAAAGCATCTTTGTGGCACATCTCCAGACTTAACAACCAAATCTTCATGCACAAGTTTGGCCCAATGGTTGAAAGGTGAACAAAGGCAGCAATCCTAGCAGGTTACAATGCTCTTGCCATATCTTTTGCTTCAGACTCACGTTTTCTGAAAGATGTGAACTAGTGTCTGTAAGCTAGAACTGATGCAGTTATGGGATTGCATGCCAAGATTAATATATGTATTGAGGAACTTTGTGCCTCCATAGCATTTCACTAATATTTTTAAAGAAAATACATTAGCATGGAAGGAAATGTGGCTCCTGCATAAACAAAAGAGCTATTTTTCAGAAGGGTTTTAGAATCAGACACACAACACATGCTTGAAAAATAAACCCACACTCAATAGGCTTTTCTTAGTGAGCCCCAACGTCTTACAAGGACAAAGAAATCCTGGTTTTAATAAACTCTCTAAATAAGTTTTTACATAATATTTTTTTAAAAGTGAATAAACCTGTTTTAACGTGATAGCTTCTGTAGGGCTCAAGAGACATTCTAGTCTATTGTGTCGGCGGATTAATTCTATTCACCGAGAAAGAGCATACCAACATGTCCTATTATGCCCAACAACTGCAGAGATCTGCATGAATGAATGGTGTGCTTACATATGTGCGCTGAATCATCAAATGCCCTTTAAAGCAAGGAGAACCCATATCTCTGCTAGCTTCCAGCCTTTGCTGTGCGAGTTACTTAAGGCCTCGCTCTTGCAAAATATGAGTCACCCTTGTTGAGACTCCTTGCACAAAGGACGCTCACAGCCCGTGGCCTCTGCTGGAGGAAACAACACAGCTGAGGACAATACCATGCTTTGCTGCCCGCCCTGCATCTCCACCAGATGTAAGTAAACCTCAAGCACAATCTGCTGGCATCTAACTTGCTGAACTGCCATACTCTCCTGACCTATAACAGCTCAGAAATCCCTTCTCCATGGAGTGGTGTATGGCAGCCCTCCAGCAGATCGATGGGGTGGAGGGCAGCGAGCAGTAACGTTTAAAGAGTCCAAGTTAGATGCACTGGATGATCTACACTGCAGCCCAGCACTTGCCTGACAGCTCTACTTTTGGTTAAAGCACATTTTTTGGTTTGCAAATATGGGAAGTGGGAATACTTTGGGTGAAACCTGGCCCCAACAAAGAATGAGAAGCTTTGCAACCTGTTTTCCCTGAGGGCAGCATTTTGTCCATGTCTTTTAAGACAACATCAGGCAGGACATGAAGTAAAGGATTCCTCTTTGCATTTCACAGAAGCAGGTATTCAAATACTGGAGGCTATCAAAAGAGAGAAGAGCTTCACTTTCTCCTACCTTCACTAACAGACTGAATTTAAAAACAATTAGAACCCCTGGGAAAAAAATCTAATCACAAAATCGTAGCATTTAAAGGGAGTAGCTCATACTATGCACAGCAACGGTGCCCCCAGCCCAAGATTTGCTGCTCATGGATGTCAACAATTCTTGATGTTGCTCTAATTAGCTTTTGGGCTTCACCTTCTGCTTCTTTAGATGAGTAAAAGAAAAAATATCTTTTTTTTTTTTTTTCTTTAGGGCCAGGCATTTCAGAGGAAGCTGTTGATTTCAATCAGTCTTAGGCCTTTACCCTGTAACATGGTCCTCAATGCAAAGTCTTGTGTCTTTCTATTTACGTAACAGACTCCCATGCTACGGGGCCCCCGCAGAAGGCTCAAATATCCACAAAGAAAATACCCACGAACGACTCTTCCTACAGCTGATCTGGTAGAAATCCTTCCACCTGCAAAGACATGCTTTTGTGCACTGTCTCACTCTGAGATGGGCTGTGTGAAACCACAAAAATGCAGCTCCGACGGCACAAGCTCCATCTGCGCTATGAAGACTATTAAGGCTAATCCAGCATTCCTAGACTGTGGTGCGAGACGTTCCCAGTATAGACCTGCTCCAGCAGCGCTCTGCCAGTGAGCTAAGTGCTCTAAAACCATAATTCGTCTCGTATTTCTCCAGGCAGCCGCGCCAGGTCAGCCGATCCCGGCTGCTCACCCCTGCACCCTGCCCTCGCCTGCGTCTTGGCAGCGCAGCTGGCAGCCAACGTGCAAGGTGAACCAGACGGTGGGACCGACCCCATCCAGGGCCACCGGTCTGTCTGCTTTCTGTCTGCTTCAAGGGTGGGTTATTTTTAACCCAGAGCCCTTCTCTGATTTGGTCTCGCTATCATGGCAGTACAGATGAGAGCATGGTTTATCATCCGCCTGAGTGGGTCCAACCACAGGCTGCAGCCCAGGTCTGCAGGTCTCTATGGTTTCCACCACAGCTCATCTGATCCCACAGTGAACCAGTTTGGGAGGCTAAATCCACACACTAAAAAAAAATAAGGAAGAAAAAAAGAAGCCCTCGTCTGCCAAGTTATCTGCCACTACAGCTTTCTGAGTTAGCTGACAGGAGTCAGAAACACCAGCACCGGGGTAAGGAGAAATGCAGCAGAGCCACGGCGAGGCCATTCCCTTTAGCTGCCTTCAGTCTGATGCTGTGTCAGCCAGAGTGCAAAACCATATCCCAAAGACAGTGTGCATGGGGGGGGTGAGTGCTGAAGCTGGCACGAGCACTGAAAGAAAAGCTTGTCAAACTATACCCTTGGAGCACACACAATTTAAACTGGTGAAAGCAAGCTTTTGCCAGCGTGGCTTCACAACGTTTTGCCCTCCAGTGAGCAAAATCAACCATATCATCAAAAGCGCAGCTCTACTGGCATAATTGCATCTGCGGAATCACAAGGGATTTTGCCTGAACAGCTACAGCGGTGTAAAAAAAAAATAAATAAAAACCACACTTCATCGTATCCTTGACCAATGTAGCTGTGCTGGCAAAACTCTTTATAGCAGACCTGGCCTGTGTTACTATCACACCTCATATCAGAAAAATTATTTTTCTCCGCTACCTCTGCTGCTTAGTTTAAGCTCTGCAGTTCATGCAATAGAAACCAACTTATTTTCACTTCTGCTTATACTCAATCCCCATTTTCAAGTTTACAGACCTGAAGGATTTCAAATACGGCAGGGGGGAGTTTAAAACCGTCTTCCTCTTGAATGGGCTTTGTAGATACAATTTTTCATAAAAAGCAGAGGGAATCCTGGCTGTGAGAAACTTATCACTATTGCTAATAACAGGAACTCTCTTTACTAAGCATGCAGTCAGGTTTCTATAACCATTATATAGGTAGATAGTTGCTAGCTAGCAAAGGTGTAACTGCAGTCATACACGAGCACCCTAACTTAGCCCCCACCATTAGCAACCCTGTCTTCCAGTCAATGTTGATTGGCAGACCCTGTTAGGATGATAAAAATAGGTATAAAATTAGAAAGTGTCTCTTCAGACGTTAGTGGGAGAATCACTCTGGGAGAGACGAGTCACGGCTGGTGGGCTGCAAGGCGAGGAACGAGCAGAGGTAACTGCGTGGGGATAATGCCCGCCACAAGAACAAGCGGAGGAGGCAACACTCCTCACTGGACTACAGACACGAGTGTTTTGTCACCTGGACGGATATGATCACTGCGTGAACGGGACCGTGCCACACCCTCACACTAAAATTCAAACGAATCACTCCCACAAGCTTCTTCATTTACTTTATAGCTGCTGCTGAAGAGATGGAGCACGTTTGCACAGGATGCACCTCAGCCTGTGGTTGCTGAGCTTCTCCACGCCCTTCACTCTGGAAAACAAGAGCATCAGTGTGCCCACAACATCGGAGCAGTCCCCTCCCTCGCCCTGCCAGCATCCACAGCCCCCTGTGAGTGGTTGCCCCAACCTTAGCTGCCTGCCCGAGGAGCGTGGAGGCACCACGGAGGGTTTCCAGGTTCAGTGAGCACTCTGCTGCCTTTCAGCAGGCAGAGGACAGAGCCCCACGGCCGCCCCAGCCCTGGGCAGAGGCACCGGCCCCGCAGCCTCCTCCTGCCGCCAGCCCAGCCAAAGTGCTAACTTTGGAAAACACTCCATCCAGAAACAACTGCGGGATCTCGCTCACTTGTACCTTTTGTGCTTTTCTTTGTCCCAGTTACCAAGGGAATACACATGAGAAGAGCAGCTCTGTTTCCTAAAGGTGAACTGAAAGTTTTAAAACCAGCTTAAGAGCTAAAATGGGTAACAGAATATATATACAGGTTTAAGATTACCTCTCCATCATTTCACAACTGCAAAATGTTAAGGAAGAACTCTCTTCCCACTCCGCACCTGGCAAATCCGGAGTTAAGGGCAAGACTGCTTGATGTGTGGCGCCTTTTTTTTTTTTAAAAAAAAAAAAAAAAAAAAAAGAAAATCACTTCCCTACTGGAAGGAAGCCTGAATTCAGAGAGTGGTGGGTATCTCTATAAAGCATAGCCTCTACTTACCAGTATGGGGAAAAAAAGAGAGAAAAAGATTCTGCTAGGTTTCTTGAAAGCATCTGTGTTTTTACCAAGTGGCTCAAATAATATTAATGAATTATACACCCYGTAGAGCAGAGAATAGCAGCTCTAACTCATGACCTCCAGCAATTCACACTGGGTTGATTTAAGAGGTTGTCACTTCTACCCCTCTGCTGAGGGCTAATACCCCCACCGAGATGGCAGAAGACGACATGTGCCCATATATCAACCGCCACAGTCCGCAGCCTGACACGCTGACGGTGGTTTAAGGTCACGCACTGGAGTTAGCGCCCATCCTGCTCCGCAGCTTCTCCCGCTCCGATGGTGGGCCAGGGCAGACAGCTCCACTGCCAGCTTGCGGGTCAAGGCCCTGAAACTCATGGCTTGTACTCCCTGCGGTGTCTGCAAATTACAAGACTATCTATCCTTCCTGGCTGGAAACTGCCAACAGTTTTTTTAAGTTAGCCCAGTAGCTTTTTAACCACACTGCTTAAGCGCTCCCCACAAGACCGTCCTACAAATTTGCAGCAAGAGCAACTACGTCAACTACAGTCAGCAGCTCGCATCTTCAACTGGCAAATCCTCAGGGCCTTGTTATTTGTCCAAGAAGAACAATAAACTGTGGTGGCTTAGAAGTACTGCAATAACATCATCTGACCCTGAATGGCCATTTTCGAGACTAATTTGCCACCTCTGCATCTCAGATACCAGGCCATTTGTTGGAACGGAGGACCAGGGCGGTGCCCGGTTAGTCCCGTGTGAGCCAAGGTGACATCTGCCCGGTGCGTTGGACGAGGCTACTGCAGAGCAGGAGGATGGGCTTTGGGGTCCCAGCCACGCCGACTGTCCCCGCGCGCCTCTCTTGTGGTTTTCCCCTGGTCCGTGGCTGCTCTAATACAAACCAGATAGTTTCCACCCACGGTGTCATTGTGTCTGCTCCATGCAGAACTAATACAGCAGCTCCCAAGGACTGTAATACCAGGCTCAGCTTTAATGAAGAAAATGGGCTCAGCCAGCTCTCTCCCCCCTCCATACCTCCCTCCCTCCCTCCCTCCCGCGACGTTATTTGTTCACTGCTATAAATGAGGATAAGCCGCATGAAGAACTTACCACCTTCCCGTGGCCCTGTTTGGATGGATGAACGTTCTCCCAACGTGAGCAGCTAATCCAGAGGCAGATATGTCACCCCAGGCTGGAGGAGAAGGATGGCCACAGCCATCCCTTGTGCCCAGACAGGGAACTCCCTGGGGGCAGCACTCATGCAAAGCATTGCTCCAGCCCAGGCTCTGCCGATAGCGGTTTCTTTCCCCCCCTTGCATCTCTCATGGCTGCACAGGCGAAGACAGGAAGATATTGGGTCTTGGGTCCTTTTATTTTTGCTCTCTCAGCACCTCTGTGCTGGCTAGGCACTACCAGTAGAGCAGCTTTCTTTCAAGGCAGCACCATGGCAGGCCCCAGCATCCCAGAAGAGCTGCACAGATGACACTCTGGCTGAGCCCAGATGGACATGTGTAGGACAACTGACAATCAAAGCTGAAGCAGAAATATAGGAAGTCTGAAAAAAAATATTCCAGACTGCCACAGCCTGCTTTCRAGAGTGTAAATACATGTTAAAGCATCATTGGATTTGCCAGGAGGGCTGCAGAGAAGACCTCAAGGATCCTGGTCTAAAAACCCATGGTGGTAGAGACACTGTTGAGCTCTCAGCATGCTCACCAGGAGCTGGTAACAAAGTCAGGAAGACTCATAAGGTCTCATCTGATTTTAGCATCTACCCATCCCAGCCGCCTGCGGGACTGTATTGGGTTTTACATCTCACACCCCACAGGGTGCTGTTTTGCCATACCTAATAGCTATCTGAGTCTGGCCTGCATGTGCCTGCTGCTGTCACAGCCACAGCATCCTTTCGCTACACAGACATGTGCCAGGAGGATGTGGCAGCGTGGCCCCGCAGGGATGACTCCTTTCTCCCCTCGCTGGCTTCTTCTTCCTGACTTGTGGCCGTAGCTGCTGGCACAGGAGGAGAAGGTTGTCACCAGTGTGATGTTGCCTTCGGGATTTGGGACTAGCTTGTGGGAGTCTCATGGGACCTGGAGCTCACAGCAGAAGGGCACCTTTCCAGTCACAGCCTTATAAGCAAACTTTCCCACCAGAAAATAAAATTTTAAAAAACCCCAAACCCAAAACCCACCTTAAAAAAGTCAGTAACTGAACGAATCAGCCCAACAGAGACAAAATCAGATCATGAAATTGCAGGCAGAATTGATGAGAAAATTCTCCTTTCTACTCACCTACTGATCTGCACAGGATCAAGCGATCTCTGTAACTATTAGATACCCACACTGCTGAAGTTAAACAAGCAGATAGTCCCACTATTCAGAGAAAAGCTACCATTAAGCAAGACAATGACTATTCCCATATATAATTTCTACCAGCCTGAAAGGAGTTATGCACAAACACCTTTCAAACATGGAGATTAGACCTCCTTAAACTAATGAGCCATAAGCCAATGGTTGGCTAAGTGGACACTAACTCAAAAACGCAATTAAAATTAAGTAAATAAAAAGAGCTATGCATAGCAAAATATGTTCCAAGAGCTCTACAGAATAGAGAGCCGAGACCTACAAGAGCTGTGTTTCCATGCCCCAACTCTGCTACTACCTTGCTCCAGGACATGATTCTACTTTAATGCTTRCAATTTCTTCTTCTACAGACTTATTCAAGATGCTCAGTGATAAAAGCATTACATGAGTGGGACGAAAGGAAAAGTTTTTGCCTAACAAAACTTTGCACCAATACTGCACTCAAATCCAGGTTCCATTCCCGAACCTAACATGGACTTAAATGCAAGACCTATGAGTGCCAGCAGGTCACTGTCCAACACTGCACAACTTTTCCACTGAAGCTGAGCCTATTCTAGCGCTGGGGTAGAAGCAGAGAGGACTGCTCCATGCATACAGTCCCACTGATCCCCCAAACTAATGCTGCAAAACACATCCAGGATCCATGTCTGCATCATCAAGTAAAACAAAACAATTTCTAATTATTAAAAATGGTCAATAATAAATTCTCCAATGACATTTTTTAATTTGTGATAAGTAAGTATCTAGACAAACTTATGACCGTATGACAACAGTTAAAATTAACTCCGAACAAGTACTTTGGGTTGAGGAATGATTTTCCTGTCTCCAGAAATGAAATTTGCCTTATTATAATAACAGTATGTAAGCCTCAAAAACAAATTAGTACTTTTTCGGGTAACTGCTGTGGTCATGTGTACAGCCACTAACATGCTGGTCAGCTGAGTTGAAGTGATTATCTGTGAGAGAAGCAGTAAACACGCATGCATGCATGTATACGGAGCAGATGCAAAAACATCTCCAGTCTGTTTTTTCCCCTTTCTTTCGACAATGCACAAGCTACACATTTGTGTACGTAGACGTATGCATATACTAGAGGACAAGCATACACTCAATACTCACCCTTCACTTTGTAAAGTGCTGGATATTGCATATAAAGTTTTGAATAAAAAAAAAAAAAAACAAAAAAAAAAAAAAAACAAAAAAAAAAAAAACCAAACCCAACAGAAAGTATTGGTTAAAATCTTCTACATATTATTTTATCAAACATGCCAGACCCCTTCATGGTTTCAGATGTGGGTGTGGATATCTGCAAATGACTTGCCATCGCTGGCCTGGAAGCCCAGGCACGCAGGGGTGGACTGTGCAGGGAGGAGCAGGAGGTCCTTCCCCACGCAAGGAGACCTTCCACAGCTCCYGCTCGCACCCTTGAAAGGCCAATGCCATCTGCGTCTTGCTGAACTGAATCAGACACTGGTTTTCCAGAATCAAGTATTATTATCTGGGTTTGAGGCAAGGTCTGAACTGAACCAGGCAGATAAAAATTAAGAGAATGGAGGTGGAAACTGTATTAAGTATATCTTGAGGCCATCAATCTAAATCAAGTATCACTGGCAGGATGGTTCGCGGCTTGCAGGATGAGGCCCTGCAGGAAGCAGGAGCAAAGAGGGAGATGTGCTACTTTCAAGCAACTTAATTTGCTGTCAATATCAAGTTACCGGTGAGACATATTTTCAGATATGGGATGTCATGAACACCCCAACTTCACATTTCCTAAAGCACATCCACCCGGAGGCTTCAGACTGCCTTGCAGGGCTGACCGTTCTCCTCAGAGATCCTGGAGGAGATTCACAGCAGGTATAAAATTAGTCACCGCTCCGTGTGGCCAACGATAGTTTATTTTTGGCAACAGTGTGGTATCTCGCAATCATTACTTATTTCTATTGCCTAGATAGGCAAACTGAGGCATGGAGTGAGGTGGGCTCTGGTCCAAGGTCACACAGACAGTTGGTACGGTGCAATTCTGAGACGGTTTTTAGTTATTGAAGCCACTTTTGACTTACTGAAGCCCCTGACTTGATGTGATGAGTAGCTGGGGGCTCAGGAAGGGGCTGCCTATCTGCTCGGCTTGTGCTCGGCTGAGGAGACCCATCCCACGGTATTAAGTGGAATTCAAGCACAAGCCATCACTGTCCTACATTAGCTTCCCTTCATGCCTCCTCCCCTGGAAAAGACAGGGGGGGAAAAGGCATCTTAATGATGCCCAGGAGGTGCCAGTAAGTTTAACTACAGAGAGTCATTTTTGTTAATGGCATTCTGGCTGATGCAGTTTGAAAAAGGAGGATGAGAGAATCTTTCACTGTGTTTTTCTAAAGCAAATATTTGGCGCTTTCATCTTCCAGTGCTTTAACATGCAATCTGTCACCAAAAAAACCCGTTTACGTGGGAGTTCATGGAAAATATATCATGTTTCAGATGGCAATTGAAGGGGGGGTATCTATTGTACTGCTCAGAAATACAATTCATGGAAACTGGGTTGCAAACCACATGACTAGGTATTATCCCACTGCAGGCGTGACAACGCCATAGCTTAAGACTAATGCTTCACCCCTTCCTTGCCACCACCATCTTCCTGCCCACTGTATCAGCCGGGGTACAGGGTCACAAAAGAGTCTCCTCTCCATCATCACCTGTCCAAGGGTCCTCAGCAACTTCCATCCATTTCATAAAAAACTCCAATTCCTCAGTGCACTCCATAGGTCCCCAGGGTGCCAGCCTCATGTTATCATCTACCTGGAGCATCTCACACACCTGTCAGCAATTCACACCACCAGACAAAAACCAGACAAAGAATTCTACAACCAAGCACGCTTCTCCAGGGTTTTGTTTTTCCTGGCRAGGAACACCAAGAATATCATGCACATATTTGAGCTGCTCCACCTAGTCATTATCCCGAGAGAAGAGGACAGCCACGCTTCTGGTAAGTGGAGCCACACAAGCTCTTCTTGGCCGAGCTGCCTGGAGATTGCCGTGATTTGCAACTGACCCATCACCCGCCAGCTCATTTCTTGACCACCCTGGTTGTGGCTCCCATTCTCTGTCTGCTTTTGGCATGGCGACAGCATAGGCTGTGGTTTTTTCAGATTTTTTTTTTTTCCTCCCCTCCCCTCTCTTTTGCTTTGTGCTTGGCCAAATTCCTGTCTTCCTCTCTGCCCATTAACGTGAAGCATCAACAGGAGCAAGCGGAAGGAGGTCACTGAGCACTTGGCTGCTGCACCACGCGGTCGCTGCTGTGCACAGGCCACATGCAAACACCTCCAGTGCAGAGCRGGGTAGCGTAACGGCGGCATTAGGGACAGAAGAGGGCTGACTGCACTTTGGCCATTGCTGATCTACTAATGTAGCATGGAAAATCACTGGAGTCATTCTCGTAGTGACACACAAACAAAACCGAGGGATTTATTATTTTTCCCCTTGCCTTTACCACCCGGCTAAAAAAAGCCAAAAAATCCTCCTCCTACAAGCCCAAGAGTTTTCTTCACAAAATTCACACAGTGCCCTACTTGCAGCTGACTAATTTCTTTTGTAGTGGATTTAACACTTGACCAAAGCTAGCTCTGAGAGTGGACCTGCAACAGACTGTTACACAGAATTTGGTGGTTGTACGATTAAGAATAATCTATAGGGGTCTTCCACTTGCATTTTCAGATAATGAAGGATATTTTCGCACCTCAGTGGCATAGGGACTGACCATTTCTATTACTGCAAGTACAAGGTTAAGTGACGCACCCGAAGTCAGAAAGGGCAACAACCTCCTTGATTTGCAGTCTGCTGGTTTAATACTCAGGATGATTCTTTCCAACCTGCAACATTTCCATTTCCAGATGGAAAACTGCTTCCCTCTTACAACACAAAAATCAGAAACAACACAGAATCAGCTGCTAATGTTTTCTTTACTCTCTGCCTCTGCTCTTCCTCCCTTTCCTTGGCTTATACACTGGGATCAATTACCTAAATTTCTTGCTCAGCTGAAGTGGCAGGTCTCCAGTCATTACAAAGAGAGGAATTAGATTACAGAGGAATTTACCTGCTGGAGACTGCCATTACCTTCCCAAGCAGAGCTGACAGCAGAAGTGTTGTACCACACTCACTCAAGCATGTCCAGCCCGTGCCAGCAAGGCAGTGCTGCTCAGCCGCTCTGCTGCGGGGACGAGACACCCGCTGGGTTTCCATCTCCTGCCACAGTCACCTAAATCCCCCCCCCGCCCTAATCCAAGCCAAACCCCAAGACTTAAAAAGCTCTGAAGCCCATTTAGTTTGCATGAAACAGCTCTGGGAAGGGGATTAGTTTTCTCTCATCAGGGATATTTGTATCTGCTTAGAAGAAAATATGAAAGAAATTAAGGAGCGCAAGCAGCAGACCAACAAGCCACGCATGCGACACGCAGGCAGCTGGGAGCGCTGATGGCAGCAGGTCCGCGCTGGGGTCCACCCCACCCACTCCTCTGGGAGGGACAGCGGGGAGGACATCACCCTCATGCTGTTTTAGAGTGGGGAAGGAGGAGGAAGAGCCATGTCTTTAAATCCTCTTCCTCCTTCACATCCACGGCTCCCATTCCCTGCTCTGGGCAGCAACAAGTCCTTATGAACCTTATACTTTCTCAACTAAAAAGAGTTGGGCAAGGGAGAAAAGTTGTTTTATTGCTATCATTTCACATCTGTCTGTCTCCAGGGTGGCCCTGGGATTTTCACAAGCCCTGGGAACATGTCGTGCTCTGAGCACAGCGGCACGCACCACGCGCCGGCTGAGGACACCCACTCCAACACCGCATCTAGGGGCTGGACAGGGCTCCGGGCTCATACTGCACCGTCTGGTCTGGCCGCACTGCTGCTCGCCGTCATCACTGCTGGTTTTCTCATCTTTTTCTAAGCTGGAAATACATCTTCAAAAAGAATCAGGGCGGTCACTTCCACAAACAGTGCCGTGTTGCTCTCCCTCTCCCAGCAAGCAAAGGCCAGCGACCAATTTACCTCCGTTTTCAAGCCGTGTTTATCTTTCCCTGGCCACGAGTACCCAACAGCTTTTTCCTGCCTGCTGTGAAAAGCAGGTTTCTCACCTGTCACTTCAGCTTGTTGTAAGCACAAGCCTGATCTGAAAAACACCGGCAGTGATGACACGCTCAAATGAACGTCTACTGATTGAAGGCCCTCGTGATCACCCTTGACCCCAATCCTGTAGATCATGTTAAATCCAACATTATCTCCCTGCCAACTTTGTTTTCCTAAGAGGTGAAAGACTGACGCCGGAGCCTGGACCTGAGGGGCTGAGTGAAGAGCCTGTCAGGCAGAAGGTGGCTGGAGACTGGGAAGGGGGATGAAGAGGCTGAGGTGCTGACACCCTCTCTCATCCCTCCCTCTCTCTCTCCTCTTTAGAAGAATTTTTCTAGGGGGTAAATTAAAGAATAAATCAGGACTTGGACTTTGCAAAGGGAAAAATAAATCTGGAGTGAACTAAATGCCCCATTGTCCTTCGCTGGACAACTGAAATTAATACTGGGCTCAATAAAGCCTTCTGGTTTAGTACAACACGAGCATGTAGCCCTTTTCGTAAATGCATCTCACCCCTTCAAGGCAAGGCACAGCTCTTACGCTCATTTCAAAGAGCCAGATGTGATGCATCTCCTCTCCTTGGGCTATATGCTGCTGCCCACCACAGCTGGGGTGGACCTCCCTCCAAGGTGGGCACCACAAGCCCCATCCTCACTGAGCCATTCTTAGAGGCACCATGAGATACACTCTCCCAATCTTATTTGACTACTCCATGAGGGACCTGGATGGATTAAAAGCAAGCCACAACAGATTGTTTCCATGCCTCTACTCTTCCAAAAATGAAGTTTTAAATAGGCCTTGGGTAGAAATGACAACAGGCCTCAAGGTGTATGAAACCTTTATAGAAGAGACACATGAATGTGATAAAGTGGGGGAAGGAAAAAAACCTTGGACTCATACGCTGCTTTTTAACTCAACAGAAACGCAGAGCCTTACTAGGTTACTTGCCTGCAAAGATTCACAAATTTGTAAAAGGTCCTCTTGAAACGTGTAAACCACAGTCCAACATGGAAAAACAAGCTGTTGAAGCGCTGTGTAGAAGTGAGGTCATAGTTATATTATTGGACCTGAGAAATGGAAAAGTCATTGTATGACTAAAGCGTTAGGACTGGGCCCAGTAAGTGCTGAACTTTGTATCCTGGCTTATAAAGAACCATCTCAACCAGGAAAGCCACACAGCTGAGGAGGTGGATTATAGTCTTAACCTGTTCAGCAACAAAAGCAGTAATAACAACGTGACAGGAAAGAACTGCCATCACGCAAAAATTCATGCTCTGGAAATGATGGGCTATGTTTAAAAACTATTTTATGATTTAGAAGAATCACGCATTTTATCAGGTTTATGAGATTTCATTATATGAATTTAAGAGAGTTAGATTGGATCTGTTAACTCCATATAGGTCATGTCTTCTATAAAATGGCTGGCATGTCAGCAATGCACTCTGGTTTAGCTATGTCTGGTGAGATTTCACATACTACACTTATTAAAAAAAAAAAAGCGTGCCRCCCCCAGCCATTTATAGAACACGCAGTGGAAAATCCAGGAGCGGTATCATTCCATAAACACATTTAATACTCATACACATTATATAAATATACACGTATAGACGCATACACACACAATGAGGAGGATAATTAGGCGATAAATTGTGGAAACATGATAAATTGCATTTATCTGGCACCTTTGATTGCTTCATCTGTTCTCTCCTCACTAATCCATCTCTGCGGAGACTGGTTTCGAAGATTAAAAATCCCTGAGAAGTTTAGAAAACAGCCATATTTTTTTTTAATTAGCCTGGAAAGATTCGCTTGCTTACCACTATAACTTTGCACATTTTTTTCACCCAAGAGTAATCTTGATCCAACATGCAGAATGAGGAATATTCACTGCTGGCTTAGACTGGAAAAAGCCCATGTAACATGGATAGGAACTTTATATCCTATGGTGTAGGGAATCTTCCTTTTTCCAGTCATACATTGCACAAAACCCCTGATCATTATGTCAAGAGAGATTTTATTCAATGTTTAACTTGGTAAACAGAGATAGTGCTGAAAAGATCTTTACATTTTAGTGGGCTCAAATTATAAGCAGAAGGACAATAAGAACATTTGTGATATGTCCAAAAGGGGGTGTTCATCAAACTGCCCTCCTCCGAACTAATCCAACGAGATAGGTTTGTTATCAGAAATAACCTGCTCTTAGGCAATTATAGGTGCGCTGTTTTGCCTCCTGTCTCAGGACACACCCTATTATTGCCATTATTAAACCATGTTTAATGACCTAAACACAATTACTTAGGGTGACTTGCCTTTAAATCTGTATCGATAACTAAACAAAAGGAAGTGAATGTTCCATTTTCTACTGTATTTACTTACTTGGCAGTATTTGCACAACTGATTTACCAACCTTAATGCTATGTGCAGAGACGTATTTACCATCTGATTGGGAAGGAGCAGGGAAATGTGAAGGCTGGGAGGGAGCAGAAGGGGCACACCCTCTTCACGCAGCAGCGGCCACCCTGCTTGGCAGGAGCAGACCCATTCGGACAGGCTTCAATTCCTGCCAGACCATCAGTCTATTTTTATAAAAGCCAAGTTTGTTTATCAGCCGCGGTCATGAAGTCACCACCTCCTGAAAGCTTTTCAGAAGCCAGTGTGAAATGAGCTTCGTCCTCACTCCTGTTAGAACAGTCTCACTCTCATTAACAGCTACAGGTGGGCCAGGCCCAAGCCCCAAAGAAATTACTGTACCTACATCTCAGTGGGTTCACCCCTTGCTAAAACCAGCAGTGGGTCTGAGCATGTCGGCTCCAAGCCAGCGATCCCCTCCCTAAGCAAAAGCTTGCACTTTTAAAAGCATAACCATGAGTGTGGGGCGTTGGGCCAGATGACCTGCAGAGGTTTCTTCCAAAGGAAATTATTCTGTGACGCACAGAATGACCTCCACTGTCACATCACACAAGAACACCTCCCACCCAAATTCTACATGTAATGTCCTTCCACTGATTTTGATTAAGGGCTAAATCTACTCACAGTGACACATACAGAATGGAGGCAGAGTAAGGCACATTATAATCCTGATTCCGCATCGGAGGTTAATTTGATAACAGTGGAAAAGTCCATGATCATCTTCCAATATTAGGATTAAAACAGAGGGCCACTCCAGAAACTATGAGAAGGGTGTGACATGTTGTCCCACCATTTTCCGTATTCCCATGGAAGAGTCTCTTCTTCAGATTCCTGATATAGGAACACCTTTCACTAACAGCAAGTTTTCCAAACAAACTCTTAGGTAGGCAAATAATCTAGTCTGGTCCCCAAATCCTCCAGAGATTTCTGGCCTGTATGAACTCTGCAGCATTGAAATCAAAGTCAGAATATCAAAAAAGGTACCAGGTTGAAAAGTAGATCTGTGGCATAGCTAGATTTGAGCCATGTTTTATCAACATCAGTCCATCAAAATCACAAGACATTCCCTACTTGTCCCTGCCGTAAGAAGGACTACATTTTGGAATAGCATTGCTAGGAGTTGAATCTCAATTAAGAATGAAATCAAATAAAAATTGGATTCATTTTTGAATATTAACAGGATTGAACAATTAGGCAAGAAAAAAGAAAATCTCAGAAATCTGAAATAGGATCTCTAGCAACAACTTCTTCGAGCAATGAGAAGTTAGGGAATTTCATCACCAGCTCATGGGCTGATGAGGCAGAAAGTACACAGCTACTCCAGTAAATTTAGGATGTTGCCTGAACTCCTTAAAGTTGTCAAAACCCACAAAGAATACCTTTGCTAGGTAAGAGAGGATATTCTGGATTAACAGCTTCACTTCACTTCCACGCCTAAACTTAAATTTTGGAGAAATGCTTGCACACACCTAGAGCAGGAAACATCCATTCATTGTTCCTCCTTAGGAATACATGTGAACTCCAAAGGGCAAGAGATAAGGGCTAAACAAAAGTAAATCATTTCATAACAAAAGAAAGCATTAATAAATTCAGCTCATGAGCATCTTCAAGCTTCATTAGAAAATGGAGAGTTAAAGTCCACAAAATACAGGAAGATATTAAGTCAAGATAAATAAACCAGTAGCCCCCTTTTTTCCTCCAAGCTCAGAAGAAAGGGGCATAGAGCCAGCCAGCACGCATTCTTCAACAAAAGCTTCAGTTACCACTTCTCAGGGGGTCAGTTGTACTGTGGCTTCGTATAATAGTTAGTTGGAAGCATAAACAAATTAGGACTGTTAGTTTGAAGGGGGACATGACCGTTGCCTTAGTATTGACCATCACAAGGTCAACAATTACATGTTCAAACAGCTAGCAGGGTTACAGCATCACAGAATAGCAGAGGTTGGAGGGACCTCTGGTCTAGTCCAGCTGCCCTGCTCAGAGCAAGTTCAGCTACAGCAGGTTGCTCAGGGCTGTGTCCAGTTGGGTTTTGATATCTCCAAGGATGGAGATGCCACGATCTCTCTGGGCAACCTGTTCCAGGGTTTGATCACCCTTACAGTAAAAACACCTGCTGCTTCTGCACTGAAACAGAATTTCCTGTATTCCGGTCTGTGCCCGTTGCCTCCTGCCCTGTCACCGGGCATCACCAAAAAGAGCCTAGCTCCATCTTTTCTACTCCCCCCATCAGGTATTTATATACATTGATAAGATCCCTCTGGGCCCTCTCTTCTCCAGGCTGAACAGTCCCAGCTCTCTCAACCTTCCCTCACATGAAAGATGCTCCAGTCCCTTAATCACCTTCATGGCCCTTTGCTGGACTCGCTTCATTAAGCCCATGCCTCTCTTGTACTGGGGAGCCCAGCACTGGACCCAGCACTCCAGATGTCACCAGAGCTTACTGGAGGGGAAGGATCACCTCCCTTGATCTGCTGGCAACGCTCTGCCTAACACAGCCCAAGATACCATTGGCCTTTTTTGCCACAAGCAGGCTGTGCTGGTGCATGGGGTTATTCCTCCCCAGAGGCAGAACTTCACAATTCATTTTCTTGAACTTCATGAGATCCCTGTTGGCCCATTTACTCCAGCCTGCTGAGGTCCCTCTGAATAGCAGTACACCCACCTGGTGTATCAGCCACTCCTCCCAGTTTTGTATCACCTCCAAGCCTGCTGGAGGTGCACTGTGTCTCATTATCTAGGTCATTAAAGAAGATGTTAAACACTATTGGGCCCAGCATTGACCCCTGGGGTTCATCACTAGTGACTAGCCTCTAGCTGGACCTTGTGCCACTGATCACAACCCTTTCAACCCAACAGTTCAGCTAGTTTCTCTCCACATCACTATCCATTTATCTAGCCCATGCTTCATCAGTTTGCCTATGAGGATGTTATGGGAAACAGTGTCAAAAGCCATACCAAGGTTAAGAGAAAGAACATTCACTGCTCTCCCCTTATCCACTATGCCAGTCAGCTCGTCACAGAAGGCCAACAGGTTGGTTAAGTGATTTGCGCTTCATAAATGTATGCTGACTACTCCCAGTCACATTCTTGTCCTTAATGTGTTTAGAAATGGTTTCTAGGTTTAGTTGCTCCAACGCCTTCCCAGGGATTGAGGTGAGGCTGAACAGTCTGTACTACCCCAGATCCTCCTCCTTCCCCTTCTTGAAGACAAGAATGACATTTGCTTTCTTCCAGTCCTTAGGAACCTCCCCCGATTGCCATAGCCTTTCAAAGATTATCAAGAGTCGCCTCGCAATGCCAAGCTTCCTCAGCATTCATGGATGCATCCCATCAGGTGCCATGTTCTCTAACCTGATCCTCCTCCACCGAGGCGTCTTCCTTGCTCTGGACTTTTCCACTGGTCTCAGAGGTCTGGGATTCCTAAAGGCAAATCTTGCCAATAAAGACAGAGGCAAAGAAGGCATTGAATACTCAGGCCTCTTCCATGTCCTTTGTCACCATGTCCCCTGCCCCTCTCAGCAGCAGGTCCACATTTTCCCTAGTCTTCCTTCTGCTCATGATGTACCTGTAGAAGCCTTTATTGTCACCTTTCACATCACTCATCAGATTCAACTCCAGATTGGTATTGTTTTTGCTAATTCCATCCCTGCATGCTTGGACACTGCCTCTTTATACTCCTCCTGGGTCACTTGTCCCTGCTTCCCTCTGCTTGTATTCTTCCCTTTTATGTTTGAGTTTAGTCAGCAGCTCCTTGTTCATCTATGCAGGCCTCTTACCACCTTTGCTTGACTTCTTGCTTGTGGGGATGGACCAGTCTTGAGCTTGGAGAAGATTTTTGAAAATCAGCCAGCTCTTCCTGGATGCCTCTTCTCTTTGGGACCATATCCCATAGGATTCTTCCAGACAGATCCCTTAACAGGTCAAAGTCTGCTCTCCTGAAGGACAGGGTTGTGATCCTGCTTTTAGCCCTCCTCCCTCCTTGCAGGATACTGAACTCCACCATCTCATGGTCACTGCAGTCACAGCTGCCCCAACCTTCACATCCCAAACCAGTCCTTCCTTGTTTGTAAGTATGAGGTCCAGCAGAGCCCTTCCCCTTGTCACCTTCTCAATCATCTGTGTCAGAAAGTTGTTAGTGATGCACTCCAGAAACCCCTTGGACTGCTTCTCCCCTGCTGTGTTTTCTCTCCAGCAGACGCTGCAGTGGTTGAAGTCCTCCATGAGGACCAGAGCCTGGGAACATGACCCTTCTTCCAGTTGTCTGAAAACTCCCACCACAATATCACCCATGCCAGTCTGCCTGCTCATCCTGACCCAAAAGCTCTTGGCTGGCTCAGGAACCCTTCCCAGGCAGGGTATTACAGCGTATCCAAATGAAAAGAAGTGAGCAGAAAAGGTGTTCTTGGTAAATATGGTTATAAATAATTACAACTGTAACAGCAGCAAATCTATTGCCTCCTTCCTTTCCAGAAAGCCCAAACCAGAATGCTTCAAAGTACTGACAGCTCAGCAGACTGTACAAGCAAGCTGTGAGGTCCTTCCCCACAGCCAGGAGAGAACAGTATATGGGGGTGTCTGGGACCCTCGTTTCTGACACTCTGGGTTTATCTTCAGAAATGAGTTACTCTAGGCTTACACACATTGGCCAGGCAACAGAAACTCCATATGAAGTTATCGCTTTGCTACTGCACCCTGGCACCAGACAATCACTTTAAATTGACCTGTGCATCGGCAAGGAAGACAAATGCGTGGGCGCCCACATCGGATCTTCTAGGAGGGGAAGGGCTACACGTGTCCCATATGGCCACTTTCCCTGCCACCTTCCCAGGAACTGTGGGCGAATCCGTCTGCCATGCCAAGCGCACCGGTGTGTCTGCAGGAAGGCTTTACAAGGCTATGGAGGAGGAGGGTCCTTTAGCCTGACTCCCCACTGCAGAGTGGGCAAGTTCCACGTTTGAGATGGAAACAGCACGTGCGCTTTAAGTCTTAGGACAACACTGGCAAGCTAGCCTGGGCTATTTTTCTGGGTGTTGCCCTAACATCTTGATCAGCCACAGAAATGTCTCAGCTGGAGTTTAGTCACGCTTCTGACCCAGACTAGCTGGCACCACTGGGTTAAACAAAGGGCAGCCCTGCCTTGCCTCCTTCCTGCGCTCAAATTAATCAATTCATCCTTGCAAATATCAAAAGGATGTGAGCACCTGAATGGAGAGGGGTTACGCAAAGGAACAGGAGAACACAATGCCAGATTTAAGTAAAAAGTTTAAAGTATCAAGAAAATATCCTTAATCAGCAATAGTTTTCCAAAGGAATTTTTGGACACCCTGACTTCTATTTCTTCAGAAATGTAAAAATAGATTTGATAATACAGATAAAAATACACCACAGCAAGGAATCCTGTTTTGTCAGAATAATGAAAAGGAAAATGGAGAGTGTCTTACCCGACTTTAACTTCTATGATTGTTGCTCTCATTATGGTGATCATAACCTGGAAAAGGGAACAACACTAGTTCTTCCCCGGCAGCTCGGAGCATGGTGTCAGGGCTATTTTTACCAATTAACAGACCTCCAACTTGTCAGAGAAAATACAGTGAGCAACAAGTCTGGCTGCCTTAACTCATCACATGATCGATCTTAAAAAATCTTTTGGTTTTGATAGAATAAATTAGTGTGCAAATATGAAACAGCATTTCACAGAATCCACTCGCACATTATGTTGGATATCCTGCATGCATATGTAAAATACAGAATATAATGCACATACAGAGAACTTGCAGTGATTACTAATTGGGTACAAAATGTATATACTGCTTCTTTTCTAAAAGCGACAACATTTGTGCTTGAATTACTTGTCATCCAGGTAGCAGGCTGGTGTTCACACTGCTACTTTAAAAACTTATGCAGCTGCACCGAGTTCTGTCTTTCCTGAGATAAAAGCATGTCCTGAATATTCTTTATTCTTCAGGGCTACTAATTTGAACAGACCTGTCACTCTAAGTAGAGGGAGTTGTGGAATATTGACATTCTATTGAATTATTTAAGATAAATTAACAATGTTTCACATCCTAGGAGATTGCTATTTGCAGAAAAAGCCTGACATACTTGTGTTTAGACCTAGTAGCCAGAATGTGGAGAAGTCACAATTTATAAACTATTTTTTATTCTGCATGGAAATAAACAGGAGACACACCAGCTGACTGCATGTGACTTGCCTCAGCGCTGCAAGCAGAACTGAGAGTTTTGAATATTTTATTCTGCTTTGTTACAGATGGCAAGGACAGGAGTTCTTATGTTATTGTCTTGCTAATTTATGGCAAAACCAGTCCCTTCCCAGTCAACACAGACAAAATGTTGATGACTAGACTCGAAGCTATGGGATGCTCATTCCCTGTCAGCAGAAGTCATGTTTAGACTTATAAGAGGGTTAGGAGGCATTAGCTCTCCCGCTCTGGAAATCCCAAGGAGGGACCCTGAACACCGTTGCTGTTTCAGGCCTCTACCCTGACCGTAGGCAAGAGCTGAGATACCATGAACTCCAGGCACATTTATGGTCACACAACGCTCCTGTCCGTCCGTGCACAGACACAGATCTCTTCTATGGCTGGCAAGTTTGGAGCAAAAGTTCACAAATGAAGAGGCAGCATTAATTCTTAATGGGTGCTGTTGCATAGGAGTTCAAGCCTAGATATTCATAATGTTCACACACGAAAAATAACACAGCTCGGTGAATCACCAACATAATTCCCTCGGCGAATTATGGGCTTGAGCTGATGTATAGAGAAATGCTGTCCAGGATTCAATGCCAACTCGCTCTGGGTGGGTATGTCGCCTTTCAAATCCTCACCAGACAGACTGTGGAACATTAGAATGGAAAGGTGTACATATACATATATATACACACATATGCAGATATGTCTGTGTATAGGTATAGCATTTATTTATTTCTATGTATGTATATATGGGTGGAGGAAAACTTCTGAAACATCTCTCTTCCCTAGACGCTAACACTTTTTCTTTTTTTAACCTTTTCTGCAAAAACACAGAGCAGATGTTCAGAAGAGAAGAAGGGCAGTTGAAGAAGGATGTCGCCAAAGAACAGAAGACAGAAGCGCTGTCTGCTTGCATATCATCAGGTGGGTGTCATCAAGTCCTGAAGGTCCAGCAAGGTGCCTGCACTTTGCTGCTGGCACTGAGAAGTGACCCTGGCAGTGGTGGGTCTCCGTGGCAAGCTGGAGCGGGAGCAGCAGCACACGTGCTGGGGACATGGACAGCAGGACCGGAACAGGGTTAGGCGCAGGCTCCACACTCAGGGAAGGAAGCCCATCCCTCCCATCAACCCAAAGACCTTTGAAGAAGGAAAAGAGCAATTCGGCATCTGACAGGCCACCAAGGGCATGGTACCCCATTTGCAAACGTGATGCTGAGTCACTAACCATGCCCAAGAGACTGACAACAGGAGATTAGCGTGAATTTATGGCTGAGGTCCCTCATTTTTTTTCATCATGGTAATGACTCATTTCCTACCCACAGGGGCGAAGGGCTGGCTATAAAACCTCCCATTGTTTCTCTCACTTACCTGGTAAGGAGGGGATTAAAATGGACATTTATTTGTGCTCCCAGTTTCTACAGAAAATTATGTAGGAGGAGTTTGGGACAAGATTTCAAAGACAGGAGTGTGTGCATGTGTGGATGCGGAAAGTGGCTTTGAAAGGAAAAGAAGAAAAAACCCAAATGGGCTTAAATCTTCAATTCAGCATTAGCTGGATTATCTTTTATATACAAATGGATATACATCTATAATCTTGCAGACATAACCATAAGCATATATGGAGCCAGGCAAAGCGTGCGTGCCCACACCAACATGTACCTGCTGAGGCTGATGCGAGCCCTTGGTTACTTTGTCTATCTCACCTGTGTCGGCACATTCCCTCTCAAAGTTTCCAAGTCTCTCATAAGCTTTAAACAGCTTCTTGCCCAGGCCCAATGTGCCACTAACTTTTTTTTTTTTTTAAAAATAAAAACCCCACAAATATATTCACGTATGTTTTTGAGGTTCAGATTCGGCAAAAAAACCCACTCATCAGCTACGGAGACGTTTCAAAATCCAGCATCTCCACGCTCATAAGAAGTTAGAAAACCAAAGCATTTTATCATTGATTAGATAACCAAAAGAGCCTAAGATACCAAATCTTAATCATCCATCATCTCTGCATGCAACAAGTATTTTAAATTTTAAATACTGCATGCTTCCAAAATGCTGTTGGTTTTATGAATGATCTACAGTAGGATCAATACAGTTGGAGTCATGCTAAGAAAGAAGCTAATCTTACAGAAATGAGGGGAAGACCACCTCTCAGTAGCACTAGAGAAATCCTTTCTTTTTATTTTCTTTTGAACAGCTTAAATAGAGCTTTGCTACCACTTGTTCCTCACCATTTAACTTATCAGTCCCCAAATCACACTAATTAAGCATTTATTATACATAGTAAACCACATAAAGAAACTTCTTGTTCAGGAAAAATGCCAAATGCTACATGGAGCTCTGGCGAAGTCTTCTCCCACCTTCCGTGAATCATTATGCTTTTAAAAGAGCAGTGTGATCCAGAAAAAGAACTGACTAAACAACTCTGTCTTTTTCAACACATAGGTTTCCTATTATGTGTACTTAACAACTTATTTGGAGCATCTTCACACCAAGATGGCCATAATAAGCACTTTGAAGTACCAACCTTAAAATAAAGGGCTTATATACACAATTGAAATGATTGCAGCTCAGGAGTTACCAAGCACCAGCTGAGCTCTTGCACCTCAGCTGATGCTTGGCACTTCATTAACTCTCGGTAATTCATAAATCTAAACTGGGATTAAATACAGTTTATCTTCAGAAAGCGCTGAACACTTCCTTTTCTACCAGGCTTCCCAAGTCCGGTGTCCAGCATCACTTGTCCTTTTGAAAAACTTGGCCTACATGCTTACAGCATTTAACTCTTACTGATACCACCATAGCCACTCGAGTACAGAAAGCAAGTTCAGGAAGCAATCCTTCTCTAATTCCCATGTTATTAAACAGAAGTGTTGATTACTGGCTGGTAGAGTAGGAAATACTTCTTATTTCGCTATCGCTGTTGATACAGATGTAGCCCTGAGTAGAATTAGATATAAAATATGCACAAAAGCACTGAAGTAACAATAGTAATGTGGGGATATTATAAAGGAWAAAATACATCCTAACATAGATATTTTCATATTTCCGCCCTTTGCCACCCTAATTGTAGTGTTTAGTGATACTGATGCAAGAACGAGGAAGAATTCAGCTTAAGCTTTCAGATCTCAGGCTGGTTTTCAGAGACCTGACAGTACAAGGCAAAAAAAAATGAAAACCGAAATGTGTAAATTGGGCAAATATTGATCCAAAACGTCACTGAGAACCGTATAGGGAAAGGTATCACTGCATCATTTTTATGAACATATTCTCAGAAATATACTTTAAAAAATAAGGCTTTAAATACAATGTATTTCCATACATCTGTTTTGCCACACTAAAAAAATCGTATTTCTTGGAGGCCAGTGCGTTCTCTTGAGGTATGAGAAGAGCATGACTAGTGAAGAGCTTGTACAATTCAGACACTGGAAGCTTTGAAAAATATTAAAGAAAATAAATTAGAAAAATCCTGTACTAGAATTTTCTTCCCCCCCCCCCCCCAACATAAAATGTAATAAACAGTAAAACCTTAAACTGCAAGGCCTTCAGTCAGGTCATGCTGATCTCAGTATCTTTAGTTCTCATCCATCTTACCCGCCACCGAAGGTGGTGTACCTTTGATGTGAACTAATTACATTCGAAACATTTTGTCAAACAGCTTAATGCAGATGCCAAATAAGCTCTGTCTGTCTAAACAGGGCTTTAGACAACTTATCACTTTCAGTGTTAACTAAGAGCTAAGTTCCACTTCAAATAGAATATTATGCTGTACAGAAAAAGATCTGCATATAAAACTTCAGACAAAAAAAGGGTTAAAAAGCCACATTGTTGTATTTTTATTTCAATGCTGCTACATTCCCATTGTCCTAGCTAGAACGGGCATTACCGTGTATGGGTGTGTACACACACGTGTGCAACAATAAAATACACAATGCCGAAAGCAACATTTCTTTTATCCGATAAAACTATCTACATGACAAGAGGAAGTGTTTTAGGACAAGGCATTCTGTCTGCTGTCTGCAGCATCATTTCAAGATCTCCTCAAACGAATCAAGTTTATTAAAAATGTATTAAAAAGAATGATTATTGCAAAACAAAAAACAACAACGAGGGGGGGAACAACAACCAAAATTCTGCACCCAGAGCACTGAAGCCCAGAGTGCTGGAGGGGAGAGAAAATTGTTCTCCTGATCCTGTAAGTGAAAAATGTTCTTTTACTTCTTGGCAAAAGCATCTAAATTTTCTCCCTGGGAGGAGGGAGGTGAAGCAGGGGAACACAGAGGAGAAAGACACAGCAAGGGAAGCCTCTGAAGGGGACTGGGGTTCACTCACCACATTTCTTAAGAAATCTCCTATTCCTTCTGCAGAAACGCGTATTTGTTTAAAACAGCTCTGCTGTCTTTTCTTTTAAAAAAATCTAACACTGACAAATCAAAAATACATATTCTGGCACGTCTTGATGAAACAACAGCCCTCCCCATGACGGCCACCACCGTTCTGTCATTAGACCAGTTTTCTACTGTGTGTCCACATACCTTTCCTGTGATGCACAAGTACAATCCCTTCTTCTTCTTCCACCAGTTTCAGCTCTTAAGCATGCAAGTAGTGATCTGAAACCCTTCGCTACACTTCTGCACGAGTTTTCAGCAGGGTATGGTTCACAGAAGATTTCTTCTTTTCAAGCAGTAGGGAAAGGTTACAAGTTTTCCCACAGTTTCAAAAATACCAAGTACACTGTCCAGTAGACTTGGATACATCTCCTTTTAAAAGTTCATGTGCCTTTGGAAAAAATTTGTTAAAACTGGCTAGAAAGTATCAGCTTTTGAAAGCAGGAAGCACTGTTCAGTTCCTCTTACACTGGTGAATATTGCAGCCTTTTAAAATGCAAACTTTCTATCCCATGATAAAGGAAAAAAACCTAAATTATTTGTCCCATTTAATGCTACTGTAAGCCTACAATAACATCCTAGTCCCACCTTTCCCCACTTGTTCCTGTGTCCCATCAGCAAAAGCATTTGATCTGCCTTATGGTGACCTGGACAGAGGAGCTGAAGTAGGGTTCAAATTAATTTTGGGGGGAAAAAAGTAGTAAAAAAAGAAAGAAAAAAAAAAGAAAAAAAAAGAAAAAAAGGGGAAAAAAGTTTTTAACTCAGTCTAGTTCTCCAATTTGGTTCACCTATGCCCAAGCACAAGGCAGAGGGCAAGAATTACCTCTTCCAACAGTGCCACTGGCTGGGCTAGTTTAAATGCTTGTGAAGCTACAGCCTCCTCCAGTTAGATTGCTTCCTAATGTCCAAGACAACTACACAACTAAAACTAAGTATCTGATAATTAAATAAGAGGTGATAATCAAGATATACACTTTCAATTACAGAAAAATTAATCCCCTGCTTGCTTTCCTGGGAAAGGATTTTCAAGACATTACCAAGTCCCAGAAATCCTTGCAAACTGCACAAATATGGAGGTTGCTCCTCTGCTCACCTCCTGTCTTCTCACTTTCCCTTTTTTCCCTACAGCAGATCTGCTGCAGTTTCCAGCAGTTTAAACCATCTGCTGTGGGCACACAGCAGAGACCTAGCAAGCTCCCTGCGGGCTCTCAGGACGTCCTTGCCTCCATCCCCACCTGGGCAATGCTCTTCACTTGGTTCTCACCATTGTCCTTCTCTCCAAGTCACTGAACCTTACCTTGGGTCCTGCCTTCACTGCTCCTGCACTACCATGCTGCATCCACACAGTTCCTCGTGCGGTGAACTTCCAATCATCTCTACAGGGAGCCCATAAGACTCAAAGAAACCACTTCTAATACTGCCTGCTCTCTCCAGCAAACTCCCCAACCCAAAGGCACCAGTCCCTGCCAAAAGCAACAGATTAAACCCATTTAAGAATTTAGGAGAATGTTTCTGAGTTCTGCAGAGCCAGTGCATACTAGGAAAGCAAGACCGCCTCATTACGCCTTGCCCTCTCACAGCCTTCTACATTTGGCCTCATTTGAAGACTCTCAGCTTCCAGAAGAAAATTGCATTTATCAAGCTTGAGCATGACTAGGTTTCTAAAGGTCAAATTTAGGCTGGAAACAGGGAGGTGCCCTGTAAGAGAGGACAAACCTGTATCTCTCCCTCCCCTTACTGTAAATCGCAAGCAATCAACCTGTGGAATTCACTGATGCAGGGGTCAAAGACAAAATCCTGTGGGTGGATAATTTTACAACCATTAACGACACTTACAGTTATGCAGAATCCAGCAGTAAAAGGGCAACCAAAGTCCACAATTTTAGGGTGTAATCTATTTGCAAGTGGCTCAGGAAAAGACACTCCCCTCTACTGGCACCCCACACAGACACACGTGCAGACAGACAGACACAACTGGGTTCTAATCTGCAAAAACTTGTGCTTAAGAAGAAGTTCTCCATGTCCTTAAATGCTTGTGACAGCTATCCCTTTGCTAGAAAGGAGAGACTAGCTGTACTCTGTTATCCAGTACGTCACATCAGCCATCGCCAGGAGAAGGGTACCCACTAGAAAACTGGTGGCCTGAATTACCATTTCAGTACGTATTTCCCTGCTACASTAACATTTTAAAAACAAGCTACGGCAGAGGTCAGGAAAAGGCATCCCATGACAGAACGGCAAATAATGAAAGAAGGGTGCAAGACAGTGATGTTGTTCCAGGATCAAAGTGCTATTCAGTAATCTCCATTATTGTGCCTCGTTGATATTTTAAGCAAATCAATCTGATCTCATCACTGTGCCTACTAATGTTTTAAAATGCAAATAGCAGTTTCTTATAATAGTACCTAGATTTCTCTCCTGGAAACGTCTTTATAATTCACATCTTATTAGCCACAAGAATTCCAATTACACATCTTCTCTTCTAATTCCTACCAGCTGATTATTAGCATTAGATGATAATAGAGTATTTTCTGCTAATATATTTCTTAATAACATCAAACTGCAGAATGCCTTTGTGGTCTAATAATTGAATAACTGTACTGAAGAGAGTACTAAATTACTGGAAAATGTTTTACTTTAAGTCTTTATTACTGTTCAAAAACATGGAATATTTAAAATGTGCTCACAGTTTAGCTACATTCATCAGGCGAGTTATATTTGCAACCAAAGAAAAATGAAACCAAGTTGTTTGAAGATCAACACATAATTCAAGTTTCTGGAGGTTTAAAGGGGGAAGGAGGGAGAAGACAGCTACATCCACGTGCACAAACAGATGATTCAAGGTTTAATACTGAGAAACAAAGAGAGCGCTGGGTTTCTGGGTTGTTAGCAGGTGTCTCAGTGTAGGGAATGATACCCCAAGACGTCCATTCACAATACAAGCTGGTATCAGCTGCTAATTTACAGAACATTTTTCTTTCATTTTGAGGACCATTAACAAGAAACATTAAAGCAAGAAATCAGAAAGGGCTTGGAGAATGATGAACACTGGAGACCACTGTCGCAGCAGAAAAAATCCTCATATGTTTATGCTGCAAAACTTAACCACTAAAAGAAATTATGAGTAATGGATCCTGCGGTGCCGGGGACTCTCTAAATTAGCCATTGACTCCTGCAAAAAGAGTAGAGCTCTAGGGCTGGGATAGGCACTGCAAGTCACAACTAAGGAATGATAATGGGAAGCATGAGGTAGCTTGAAGTTCATCTTCCCTCATCCTTCCAGGCTCATAGTGCCATCTCTGCCTCTCTTCCCCACCCTGCTCTCCAAAATCTGCACAGGGGAACGTGCACCTATTGATCGATCTGTGTGCCTAGATAAACAGCATCTTGACTGGGAAGAGTTCAAGGTAAACACTTCAACTAAAGAAGAAAACAAGCAAGGAATGGGGGAAAAGAGTTCACCTCTTTATTTGGTATCCTGTGTGGTGCAAATACACCCAATTAGATGTGTCCGTGTAATTTTCACATCAAACATCACGAACTCCATACTCAGCTCCCAAGGCAACTAATTGCATGGCTCACAGTGGATTTTCCCAAGTTTTTGAGAACACTGCCGGCACTCTTCAATAAAGCCATTTAACATAACAGAAGGTTAAAGTGAGACACAAACACTTGCTTTTTTTAATTTACACCTTTCATTTACTTCCACAGAAATGTCAGGAAAGGGCTGAGATATTGTGTGATGTACCGTCATGTATGCTTCCTTTTAAGAGCTGGGTTAAAAGAAAAGGCTTGGATTAAGAGAATGTAATCAAGATCTATACCTTTAACAAATTTTTAGACAGTCAGAAGAGGGTGCATGCTCAAGGGCATTGATCTTAACGTGCCTTCAGAACAAAGAACAAGCGTCCTGTCTTACATATTTACAGACATGAAAACAGGTGGTGGGGAAAATCTGCAAATGTAATGACTTTAGATGATCTTTTTCAAAAAATCAGGTGGAACCGGCCTTCACCACAAGGATCAGGCTAGTAAAATACTGTTTGTGCACATTACACTGAGCACTACAAACCTTCCCAGCATGAGAAACTATTAGCCTTTATACCATTCTATTTATGCAGTTGTGGTAATTTTTTTGAGGAATGCCCTTCGCGAACCACTACGCTACAGAAGATGCCTTTTTAAAGTAGGTGTAATACTACACGGCACGAGGAGAGGGGAAGGCGGTGTCAGATGCACCAATCTGACGTTATTTTGTAGGCTGTATTTTCAGCCTTCAGGGCTTCTCCAAGGGTGGTATTTACATCCAAATTCAGCAAGCTATTTAAGCACGTGAATGGTCTCACAGATCTCACCTCTTGCATCAGAAACACGGTTTAGGCACCTGGCTGAACTACAGCCCTAACTGCAGCTTTCCTGGTCTGGGTACCCCGGCTCACTCTCCTCTGTTTTGGTGGCAACCCGTCGTCCTTCATTCTCCAAGAGACAGCTGCTACTCAATGTGAAAACCAGAGAGATCCATCTCCTCGAACATCAACAGCACCTTCTTCTTCCCCGCTTCCCAAAGACAGGCTGATCAAACACAAGGGAGTAATTACTGCCCTCCTGTTTCCCTCTTCCAAAAGCCCATTAAGAAAACTTCCCCCATATAAACTACCGAAGGAGGGCTCCTCCTTACAGAGCGATCCTGCCAGATATCCTGGAATCCAGCAAACAACAGGGATGTTTTAAACATGCGACGAAGACCCCAGTGGGCTCAGGAGAGCCTCCAGCAGTGCTGCCAAGGCCTTGTGTCACTGCAATTTATTTTAATGTACAAGCATTGTAATTTACAACCGGGCTAGATTAGCGCGCCCAGAGTGGGGAGAACCCACGGCTATTATAAAAATCATATAAATAAGGGTTTTAATTAAAAACATTGTGTAATACACAAAATGATTACTTAAAGGAGTAGGAAGGAGAGGGCTGAGTTTTTCCCTCGCATTTTTAAGAACAGTTTTTGAGAAGGAGCAGGGAAAACGATAGAAATGGTGGAGGAGTACACCGTAAAGCTTCTCTAAAACAAGTAACACCAGAAATAAAGTGTGTGGTGGGGGGAGGGGGGGATATCAAGGTTTCTGAAAGGAAGATGGACATTTTCTTAGCAAAAGAAAGGAAAATGAAGCAAAGTTATGACCATAAAACCTACTCAGGTGCCAGATTTATCTCCTCCAGTTTGTGACCACCAAGGAGGCACTCCAGTAAGTGTCTCCTGACATCCCCTTAGCCAAGAGCTTCCCAGATTCCCTGCTTCACCATCCAAAATTTTGCCAAAATGAGCTCCACAGGGGAAAACGGGAAGCCAAGACAACACTGATGCTGGTTAGCAGAAAGCAGAATTGTATCCCACAGCTGTTCACGATGTTTAATAAACAGGAGAGGAAAGTCTAGTGTTTAAATTACAGAAGTAAGTTTATACTGAATAATATAAACTCTTATTGGCAACATATGGGAAATAAAGTCACTGAAGAGCCACTACTGCAGCCCTAATGGCCACTGCTCCTGGAGGGTTTTCTCAGAGGAACTGAATTCATACATCCAGAGTGACTGGGTCAGGGCAAAAGTAGGAAATATAAAGAAAAGTTCATGTTTCAGTGGAATTATCAAGCTTGCACTCATTGGCATGAGTACCAAAGCCAGGGCAAGGAGGTTGGGCTTCAACCGTGTCCCAGGAGGAAGGAGGGAAGAGCCTACAAGGTCAGCCAGGGCGGTTGGCCGATGTAAAAATTCACATTTCCGATACAGGCTGGGCGAGCTGACCCACCACAGATCCGCTGAGAAAAGCACACTGTCCCCAGCCATAGCGGTGCGGCAGAAACCCTCAGCAGAAGGACGGTGGGGGCTGCAGCAAGGCAGACCAACCTCTTTCAGAAGGGTGCGAGCAGACTGCAGCCACTATCTCTGCCTGTGGGTTGCAGTAGAGACAACGCATTCATTTTCCCGTGCCTTGCAAGGGCACTCCCTCTTCCCCCCTACCACTGCACACAAGACCACTAGCACTGTAAATTAAGTGTGATGTGTAAGTAGTTTCATTCACCCTTCGAGAGATATGGGCCAAACCAAGGCACACCGCTGTCAAGAATCCTGCTGCCTTAGCCAAACTCAAATCATTTTATTTCTGGTGTTGTTACCCAAAGAAATTGCCTATTTAACAGATGAGAACAGCACTGTAACAGAGACCAGACACTTGGAAATTTAGTACAACACATGAAACAGTGTCTCACAGAATGGTAATTAAAAAAATGAACAGAAAATTGACTTGGCTAACAACACTGTCATATGGCTAAAATGCACAAGCTAAGCATATGTTAGGCATTGTACAGCGTATCCGCATGGGTATCCCAAAGCTTGGTGCTAGGATAGCTTGGATTTAAATATCTTGGAAATATCATTATCTGAATGGGGTTTAGAGCCAAAATTAGAAAGGAAATCGCTCCTTCCATTCAGTAGGAGAGAACAGTAATACAGGAAGATCTCAAAAATATTAGGAACATCAGAGGGAATAAAGTAGCATATGTATTTGTTGAATACCCCTTAGCACATAGGAGTGTTTGGAATCTAAATTACACATTTGAATCAGACGAAGGATTTATTGTTTATTGGAGGGGGGGGAGCTTTGGTGCTAGCAGACACCGAAGTAGAGAGAGGACTGTCATGCTACCAGCTACAGGAAAAAAGAAAAACACTTCTGAACACATGCAAAAGTTTCACAAAACAGTGAAGTGACAAGATAGAGCACAACGTCTCAAGCCATCACAATCCCATACCCTGAGAGTGTTACTGGCAGTGAAATTACATTATATTAATAATGTCTAGACCTGACTCTCTACTACCTCCGCTCAGGCACAGCCACTTGCATCCGTGCAACATGAGCACTTGGCATCAGTGAAAATAGCTGGTCTTGATAAAAAAGAGTATCTGTATATTTAATTGAGTGTGGGCAAATTATTTTGCCTATTATGGTTGGTAGCATTAACCTGAAATTCTAAAAGCACATTTGTAAATCACAAACACATCTCCAGCTACTATTCTTGCTGTTACAAGCTAAGCATTAGAAGAACACGTAAGTTGGATTTCAAGCCTGGACTCCTAGAAAACTACAAAGGCTTCTGTTTGAACAAGAAACTGCAGGCTTAGAAATACTAACAACCTATGTCCCTCTTCAGAGAGGGACAGTGCCTGGCAGGGACAGCTACAGGACAGTCCATACCAGTTACTCTAGAGACCCTGATTTTTGCTGTCCCTCTCTGAACGTTGTCAGGTCACAGTCAAGGTCCAAAATATTGTCACCTTCTCTGACAAGGCAACATTCTGGGTGCTTGTGGACTAGYAAACGCATCGTGTATTTGCTTGAGAAAAACAGTGACCTTCAATGCTGTCATTAATGTCACACTAGAAACAGAATGAGATGTACAGTCCGCCTCCTCTAATGATTATGTCATCACAGAAGTGAGTGATGTAAATCTGAGCTTTCACTGCTGTCTCCAGGAAGCGAACATAGAATCCTGCAAACGGCTTTACCTCCTCTGCAGCTACGCAGCACTGAACTGTGGGTCTTCATGCTCCCAACGCAGTGAAGGCTCAGGAGGCAAGCTAAGGGCTTGTGAACAAGTGCACAGCTCCTGCCATCTTCCCTTGACTGTAAGTACTATGTAATTGAGAAGGAGCACCAAAAGGAGTCATGAACACCCAGAAGAGGACAGGCAGACGAGAGGACTTCAAGCAATATCCCACGGAGGTAACCCAAGAGACAGCAGTGACCAAAAAGAAGAAAATGAAAGCTTTCTAAAAGATACTTTATAGTCAATTAAAATTTGTTTAATTGAAAATATTTTTAATTATATACTTTTAAATGCTGCAAAAGAAACCCCCAAAGGTTTTAACAATAGGACATAGATGAGGTCGTCTAGTTTGGGTCAAACGATTCTTCCTCTCCTCCCCTTTCCCCCAAGCTACCTCCCTGCAGCTCCAAGAGAGGACAGAACTGGAGGAGTGATGCAAGCACAGGGACAGAGTTGGAAGGGGCTGTTGCAGGAGCAAAGGCAACAACAGCCTCAACAGGAGAAAGTGGAAATGGCTCTGTCAGAAAGGGAAGGAGAGCTGCTAGCATGGGCTAAAATGAATATCCCCTGCAGGAGGAGAAAAAAGAGGATTTCATGCTTCTGAATATCATCACCGTTGTGTGATGACAGGGGAAGACAAGTTTGACATAGACTGTAGGTGCACAGAAATTCATGAGGAAAGCATGATACATAAACCTTATCATATCTGAATCACGACCAAAGGCAAAAGGCATGTTTTGCTCCAATGTAATGCATTTTACTTCCTCCCTTGTGCCCACTCAACTCTCCAGGGAGGCAGACCCAGTACTGCTCATCAGTCTTTTATTCTTCTCCATTCACTTCATGTGTAGACAGGCTGTGCAGAAAATGGTGAAGTTTTCTTTTGTCCCAGCCTGGACCCACAACCTGCACAGATCAAGTTCTTCTGAAAAAGCCAGTGAAACACCTAGCAAGAACACAACACTGGCTAACAAAAGAAAAGCTGAGGGCTGATAAAATCAAGTCTCACATAAGCTTGTTTCAGGTGGCTGTGTGAGGGAGGAAACTGTTTCTTTAAACAATGGGCTGCCTGCCACCTACAGAATTTGCATTAAACATATCCATGACTCAGGCAGTGAAATGGTGCAACATCACTGGTTAGGGACCAGCTCCAGGCAGATGACCAAGAAAGAGTGGGCTGGAATCAACAACCCTAATGCCACCAGAAGGATTTCCCCAGCTGGTACCAAACAGCTGACAGGACTGGGTAAGACTCAGCAGAGCTGCTGCCTCTCATGTGAATCCTCTCAGTGGACTTTGGCACTCTTCATTTTCTGGCAATTGTAAAAATGTGCTTCTACGCTCACTCAGCATTTTCCAGGATGCATCAATTCCCCCTGGTTTCCTTCAATATTCTGGAAGCTGTAAGGCATTGGTAGATAAAACAGCACACGTTGTCACCGCACTGGGGTGAAGCATCATCTGCCTTGGCACCCTTCTCGTGTACTTGGGAGAGGCAGATATTTGGTGGATATTTGGCCACCCAAAACATTCGTGTGACAACTGAACTTGAGCAGAGGCACCAATGCCAGCATTCAAACGCGGCTCCCCAGGCAAGCAATATGGACACAGAGCAGCCATTTTTAACCTTTTTGCATTTTCTGATGGAAGGCAGGGGTCCTACAGGGAGAAGGTCAGTCCACCAACAATAGGCTTTTCCTTAATTATCTTACCTCCCATATTACAACCTGATAACGAACAGGCCACCCATGGTCCCAAGTCAAGATGACAAGTTGGAGGCCTCTGGCCCGGCGTCTCGGTTCCCTCCAATGCTGAGCAACAAACAGAGGTGAAATGTGACCCTGAACTAGAGCATGAGAGAGGTTTCAGTACTGATGGATACTCAGCTGAACGTAAGGCAGTGTTACAGTAGGCTGCCTTTAGCAGCTTGCCTTTGTTGCATTACAGAACAAACCCCACAGTGAGCTCAAAGCTAATTTAGTTGGTTGATTGTAAATTCCAGAGGCCGGATTTGGTTGACAGTTGCATAAAACACAAAAACAACTCTTTCAACAGAATTACTCCACATGCCTGGCCCTTAGCCTCAACCAGTAATAGGGCAGATGCTGGCAAGATAAAGAGGCCATCTATGCTATCATTAATGAAGTTTCAGGTAAAACATGATGCAACGTTATTTCAAAATACTGACATATTGCTACAGGTATTTGGTGCTCTTCCCTTAATTACAATTGCTGGAGAGCACTTTTTTCTCTCCAACATTTGCTTGCCTGAAACCTAATGGCTGTGTTAGAAAGCTGGCAGCTGGATGGGCTATTTTTCTTTACTCATCTCTGTCATTAGTGTGCAAAACTTACGGAAAGGAGAATGGACTCTTTTTTGGATAGACGGTTAGAGTCAAGACCCTCTCCAAAGAATTACTGGAGAAGTAAGGGGGAATCTCATCTGCTAATCCATCTGTTGTACAAACGCAGCCCTCTACTAAACAAAAGTTGTATTAAAGCAATTTACCCATGGCCCCCCTTTCCTTGATTTCTTTGCAGCACTTTCATAAGATAAGCTCCCTCATTATCAATAGAGCCACGGTTGTCAAAGAAGCCAGTTGTTAAACAACACTTTGCAGTGATGTTATTAAAGCTTCTGGATAAAAGCTGCTAACAAGTGCAAAACAACTGTCTGGTATTTCCATCCGAGATACTTTCCAAAGCATCTCCCCTAGGCCATGCTTCAAGGAGGTCTGCCTATTAGGGGAACACCGCACAGCAAACAGAGACTGAAGATAACGTTGCCCATGACTTACCAACCCCACCGCTAAGGTAAATATTCTCCATTTTCCATGTTGTTAACTGGTTTGCAATAAAGCAGCAAGCTGACAGCCCAGCAGARATCCCACAACCCACAGTCATGAAGAACGTAAAAATATCAGATCCACTAGAACATGAATATCTCACACAGGCTTGCAACAGAAACAAGAGTAAGAGAATAATTACCATGGGCTACAAAACGGGACTTGTACTCCTTGGCCATTTACTCCAGAATTTCACAACTAATGATACAAAACCCCAAAAGTTAGTTTAAGAACTTTGTTAGAAATTTAACGAGACTTATTGCCCTTGCAAGGGCTTTTGTTCTGCTAGAGTTGTGTCAGACCAATTACAACATACTCTAATTTTGGACATTAAAACATTTCATTCCAAACAGCATTTTCACAAATCTGTCTTAGTGCCTTCATATAAACAAAAGTTATTTAAGGTTCTCAGCTGCAGTGTGAGTGTGATCGGCCCATACTCATGGGCAGGACTTCTCATCAACCCAAAATGGTGAGGTACCACATGCAAGCAGCATGATATGGGCCTGTTATTGCTACGTTCTCCTGATAACAAAACTAGACTGTAATTCTATGCAGGGCTATACTGGGAAAAAAGTATTGAATTAAATATAAAGCTGCTAGGACATGTGCAGGAAGGAGTTAAATTGAGATTCACTGAAGGAGCAGGATAGTAGAAATAGAAAAGTTGACCCCAGTATCTACTGATACATTGGTACCAGTTCAAAGAGGAGTTATCCAATTATTGTTTTTCTAAATATTGTAAATACCCAAACTTCAAGAAAATCATTTGCTTACTGTTATTTTCCATTTTCATTCTAATTTGAAACACCAACTTAGTTAACAAGCAATCCTCCCAGAAGGAGAATAATGGTGGGAACTCTTGTACTATCTGATTTTAAACAGGCACACTCATCAGTGTATCTTTCCAATTTCCTAATAAGGACTTTGCAACACCCAGAAATTCCAGTTCCTTCAGGGAATCCATCCTAGATTTTTATACTGAAACTCACACACGCTGTGAAAAGACTTGGGGGTAAAGCAACTATGTGTAGGGTTTAGTATTGATGATACCCTAGTGACAGTGTCTTCTGTAGCTACAAATACCAGGGGCACCAGTCACTGATGGAGGTTCACATCCTGCAAAACACTGGGACTACGTTTACTGGAATGGTTTTACCAGGGGTGAGCAGTTCCATTTTAAACACTTCAAGGCAGGAACCAAAACTCTTTCCTCTAGTAGTCTGCATGGCGAATTAGAAGTGACCACAACTATGAAACCTTGTAATACGCCAGAGACCACGTGGGGTTGTGGGATCCATTGTCTACACAYCCTATCGGAAAACAGATGAGCTAGTTTTGTGGTGGAAACCCCCTCCCCTCCAAGAGTACCAGATTTTTCAAATCATGCACTGACATTTGCATTCCCACCACTCTGGCCAACAAGCTTGAGTTGACTGCTGCCTCTTCAGTATATGGTACCTATTTTCACAAGAGCAGTGATACTACTCCAAACAGTATTTGGGGCAGATATAGAGGATAAAGAAAGGAAAAGGACATGGAAGCAGTCAGTGGAGTCTAAAGCCATCCATTTCAACAGCTTACCAATCTTATTGCCACCAGATCCAAYTTCTTGGCTTCCTTAACGTAAGGAGTTACCCTTAACTTAAGGAGTTGCCTAAGAATCCCCATGCTTTATTTCATCCAGTCTCTCCCTATTCCTTGTACACCCTAGAAGGATCAATCACGTCTGAATCCAGTTTGTTCCCCTCCAGTTCACTCTGCTCCAATTTTCAGTACAAAATGGAAAATCCTTCATGACGGCACCCCTCCCCAGGTACTGGTCACTCTCCCATCTCCTCAGCCCTGCTCCCAGAGGTGCTAACTTAAATCATCACTTCTCACGCTTTATCCGTGAGAACATCTTTGCTAAATACAGCCTATAAAGCCTCTACGAAGACCTGGGTGCTCTTTGTTGACCATAAGGAATCAGACAGTTAATGAGCTAGTCTTACACACGCTTGGTATTAGCAGTCATTGACAAATAACTCACCTATGTTCTCTAAAAATACTTATATAAAGTGTGTATTGCCCGTGTAAGTACACTGACAGCATACTACTGCCCTAGTCTACAGAGACCTTTACACTTTGCCAGTCTCACCRAGTCACCAGCTCCAGGAAAGCTCAGACGCTCATGAGGCACCATAAAGCTCAGGTAGGCATACCAGCCTGGGTCATAGACACTGTTAATGGCATCAGTGTACTTCTACACCCAGTGTAATTAGTGAGACAAATTAGCCCAGATGCCATACCAGAGTAAGCAACATAATTCTGCATTGGCTTGCACTGAACTGTGACGTTCAGAGTATGGGAGGCCAAATTCTGCTGGTCCTTTGTGTATTCCTTCTCATCCTCTCTCATGCTCTCCTCCCATCAGACCCACAGGATTCATAATAAAGCGAGGAAAAGCCATCACAAATATTCAGCTTGACAATTCTGCATAATAAAGGCACTGGTTATTTTTGTATAAGACCAAACTAAGTCCAATCTAATGCGGCGTTACTAATGTTTTGGAGCAGGGAACACATACTTGTACAGGGTCAGTCAGTGACTGGTGAGAGCCAGGGTGCCTGTGACCTGCCCACACCGGGCACAAGTGCAACGCAAATTATACGGCAATATTTACATCTAGACATAGATCTCCTTACACATATGTATGGGTGGCACATACGCGTGTGCATGTACAGAAGCCAGCTTATCTGACCTCAGTCAGATACTATCTGCAATTCAGGACAGAAGAACAGAAGAATTTATTTTGCCTCAATGCTAGCAGAGAATGCTTTTTGCCAGAACAGCTCACTATATTGTATGATAACTGAATGAAGCTAATTTTCAGCGGATTCAATCTAACAGCTCTTAACTGGTAGAAATAGTTCAAGGTCTTCAAAGTATACAGTATTGCATAGCCCCCGATTCACACATTCTGCTAATAACTGCCAGACAATTGTATTGAATTCATTCAAAAACCATTAGCCAGAGAAATTCATATTCTTCGATTCTGCCTTCAGATACATGCTATATTACACTTATATTAAGGTTAATGTGCAATGCCAATTCTTTCACAAAGGAACTGCAAATATTTGAAGCTACAGTATCTCTTACTAAGGTGTCTGTTTTACAAGTTTATTGTTTCTCTCTCACAATTCCCCTTTTATCCCTGCCCCTGCCAGGAGAGCTGGGCTGAAAAAACAGTGAGAACATTAGAGCAAACACAGGCACATATTAAGGAAAGTATTTGAGACATTCTTTGTACAGCGTGCATATGCTACCAGCATTACAAGGATTTTTCTTTCATCTGCTCCTTCAGAGATGAGCCTCCAAAATACTTAAAAACTGCTTTATAAATATTCTTCGAAAAAACCATCATCACATCTTCAGAGCGCTGGTGTGTTAAAACGCCTGCCACCGAAGAATGATGTTAAAATTTGGGAGGAGTCTGAGGTGGAAGCTGAGGAGCAGAAGTAGTGGGAACGCAGGAATGTTTAAACAAGAGAGCCTCAGTGAGAGGCTGGGGCATGTGGGTACTTTATAGAGAAATAATACACACGTACCATTTATGTTATAAAAAATGTTACAGGTAGGCAGCCTTCTGTAATTTATCTAATACTCTTTTATATTCATGCTTCCTTAGGTTTCATGCAATTTATTAAGTTTTCAGCCTTGCCCGCAGCAAAAAGGATAAACAAAAGCAGATGTGAAACTCCCTTTTTTAAGGGCCCGCCAACCTCCTGCAAAGCCTGTAACCAGCTGGGGAAAGCCTGATTACCATCAGCTCTGCACTCACCAGTCCAACTGCCCTCTCCTGCAGCAAGCTCTGGACTGAGCCCTAAGGTGGTACGCCGCGACCCATGGCACACCAGGTAGGTCTTGCCTCTTTAGAAAGAGGCTGTTCCCCTCTGTTCTGTAAGATTTTGGTAGGAAATGTGTTTTGTTGGCCAAGGATTAAGTAAACCCCAAGAACAAAGGAGCCTGGAGAAGGAGGACTGGGACAACAAGGGTGACACATGTCCCTAGCTGGTCACAGAGGACAGAGGGATGGACTTCGTGAACATTTACACAAACAAAAGGGAAAGCTATGGGGTTTGGTATTGCTCAGCAGGGGATAACCAAGAGATTACATCTTCACTACACCTTCACTAAAAGGCTCTCATTAACATCAAACAAGTAGAAGCTTCACAAAACTTTGCGTGTAAGACTACACCATCCTCACTCACAAAAGAGGAGGTACTGTGTTGAGGCACAGGAGTTTTTGGAAAAGTGCTGAGCGCTACTAATCTGTTTCTAGAAGACCAGTGCTTCCATGCAGGCTGCCCTGCCAGCCATCACACACAAGACACAACCACACAGCAGAGTATGGCCCAGCACGTTACCTGGACCCATGCACCATGCCAGCCAGGTTAAAGTCAGCTCCAGTCTGCAACACGATGCATTGGGCTTGCGTTTGGCCAGCTCAGGGAGAAACCTATCAGTCTCTGCTTCCATCCATCCAGACATACCTTCAATTAAAGGCCATGGGGGGAACGGACATGGAAGACTATGATACTTCCCACCGTTAGATTGATCCCTCTTTCATTGTTGCAGCCCTATTTCTGGAGATGGAAGCCATCAAATAAACACACTTACTCCACAATCTTGATTTTAACAGAGGGGCTGTCTCTAACCTGACAATCTTGCATCCTTGAGGACCATAAAATTCAACTAAAAACCAATAGGTTGCAGGTTCTCTCCCTCCTACACCCCGTTGTCTCAAAGAAAAAGATTCAGCCATTTCCTATTTTGCACAAATCAAGAAAGCCTCTGAAACTACTTAACTCCCCCCACCCCCCYGCTATAGCAGCTGTTTCTCAAACATTAACAGCTTCCAGATTAAAAGTCTCGTAAGGCAAAAGGGGTGAGAAGGGGCAGGGGGGGAAATCCCAGCTCACAAGGTGCAGCTGAAAAATAACAAACGACTTTGAAACTGGAAGGGCATCTCAGCCGCACTGCCGCGGCGCTAGTGAGCACACACATAATGAATCGGGGATTCCCTGTGTCAGGGCCGGCTCGGAGCGCGAATTGCAGAGTTCCAGGGAGGATCAATAACTGTCAGAAGGAGAAGAAAGTGAGCACTAAATTCGCTCGCCTTTCATCTTCAACAAATGGAACAGAAAATCTGATGGATGACAGAACCTTTCGTTTCTATAGCGTTCTTGTTGAACTAAAGACTAGTGACATTGAGATGATTTTTGACATGCGCTTCTGTAGATCCAGAAGCAATTATAAAAATAAAAATAAAAGAATTCTGTTACAAAGAAGCCCCCAAACCAAAAGTAGTAATTCGGAAGGGCAGGGTAAATAAAAAGTATTAATGAAAGCCCGTGCCAGTGGTCAGCCCCTAGCATGCAAGAGTGCAGAGTTTTGGAAGCATGGAGTACATTAAACACAACACACCCCTTGCCTCCCCCATAATTAAGTTAGAGATGTGAGAGCAAAAGCAATAGAGGCTGTCTGCTTAGTTTCTCTGCTTGGCAGGGCACCACAGACACATGCACACAATTTCTCCTCTCCTCCATTTGTGAAAGNGCGGAAAGCCCAAATGAGCAGATAAACAAAAAACCCAAAGCAAACAAAAAAATCCCAGATTTCAAAGAAGGAGCATGGTACTGCTCAAAGAAATGCCAAAATCTCTTCCCCATCCTTTTATTCTACTGTAGACAGTCACTCAACCCATCAGGAAAATTATATTAAAAAATAACAACAACAACAACAACAGAAGGGAGACAGGACCTTTTGTACAATCCAGCTGGCTTCTGTACCTTGACTTTCATATCAGATATTTATTTTGGCATGTGGGCAGTGGGGGAAGGGGAAACATCTCTGGACACCTTATGACATACTTCACCGTGGTGTAACAGTTCAGAGCACAGAGGTACATCTCTGATTGCTGCCCGAGAAAGCTGAACACGCAATACGATAACCTATGGTGCCTTTGCCCCGTACAGTATCACACAAACAAGCCACAGGGCAAGGGAGGGGAGAAAAGTCCCAGCAAAGAACGCATGATCGGTCTTCAACCTCATGATCTGGATTCAGCCAAAGAGGTGGCATTACCCAAAGCCACCGCTCACGCGGGCTCGGGACCAAAACGCTTTCTTGGAGTTTGCTCTCTTGCCCGGGTGGGCTGCCAGGGTCTCCCACCACTGCAATAAGGTATTTGCAGAGGACGTGCCACCAAATCCAGCTCAGAAGAGGCATCTTTCTGCCACTGAAATGGAAACTTAAAGGCCTGCAAAACAAATGCAGTGACTCAACTAGGTATAAGGGCTTGGTGTAAAGTTCAGAAATTGGCCTATGCGTGCTAATCCAACCTTACGGCATGTGTGCGGGAAGGCTATTCCTGCTTTCTCAGGGGAATAAGGATATTAAATGACTAGCTCCAAGATGCTAAACTAGCTGATGGCAGAGCTGGCAATAAAAAAATAAAAAGAAAAACCAAACCCTGGCCCTTGTATTTTAATCCAAATGGACCACGCCACACGAAACCGAGATTAGCAGGGGCTCTGCAGTATCATTTAATGCCTACCGCAGGCTCATTGTCTTCGCAGCTCCCCGGCCAGCACTGGCTCCGCACCACACCCTGTGGTTTCCCACTGACGCACGGGCATTCCTGCCGAACCGCAGCCCTGCAACCCCAGCCCGCCCCGCAGCCTGCGCCCGGCCAGCCCTCTGGCTTTGCTTTTCAGGACACCAAGAGAGTAGGAACTCAGGGACACCACTCCGACAGCCTCCTCTGGAACCATAACAGTTGCCCTGTATGTTCCTCCAGCCCAGTTTCATTCATTTATTTCAAAAGAGCAAGGCTGTAAATAGCCACAGCCAGTTTAACTGCTGGGCATCTAGGAAAATCCTCCAATCTAGGAAAAAACCTCCTTCGGATATTGCCCCCTTCAGTCCCACCCTAAGAGAGTAATGGCCCATCTGAAAATCTGCATCACCTAATGGAGGGAGAGAGTTGCCTGCCATCCCAATTGAATAATCAGATAATTTTGGTATCTCAATCAAATTCTGGTTTGAGAAATGAGGCCTCATCTCCGTATGAAAAAGATAAATCAATCTAGAATACACAAATGCAATTTTAAAGGAGAATATCTATTCTAGATCAAATACAGATGCAGAACCCACAACTTCAGATTAACAGCATCTTCCCAGTTGAGCTTAATCTACTTTGAAAGCGAATTACTCTGCGCTGGGCAGAGGCACTCTTATTTTCCAACAAAAGCATCCTCGTGCAGGAGCTACCGTGAAGTAGCTCCTCGACAGCAATCCCGTGTGTAGACAAGGCATCGTTTCCCGGAGCCTCTTGCTGTGCCTTCCATCCCTAAAAGCTGTAAAAAGTTGCTGATACAGAAGGGCTGCTTTGCTTCACCTCGTAGATTAGTGCTTCTCAGTGCTGGGTTACGCGGCTATTCACAGCCTCCCCAGCACAATGAGGTGCCACCGCTAGCTGAACAGTATTTTGCAGTCTGGATTTTTCTCCACTGAAGGGAACTTTTTGCTGCTTGGAAGGGCTTGTAAAATATGCTGTAAGTCTATGTTAAAATAAACAGAAGCAACCAGCGTTGTCTCCAAGCAGGATCTCCTCGGCACATCTCGAAAGGCTTTGCACAAAGTTTCCAGCGCTCAACAAGGAGCATCTAAGGGGGGCAACACACTCCAGCTGATTGCACAATGACAGCAAGTGGCAGGAAAACTCCAAGGCTAATCTGAGAGCTGACACTGACTCATTGTGTGGGCTTGGGCAAACCACTTAACCTCTCTGCATCTCAGCTTTTCTGCCCATAAATGAGGGTAATAATACCGAGCTCCATCTTCCCCCAGGGACTGATAGGGAGCCTTAGGTTTGTACGGCACTTTGGAAACTTGAAGTGCTACATAAGTGCTAAGTACCATTATCTAGAACTTCTACCATCACCTCCACATGCGGGTGCGGCAGATGCTCGTGAGAAGTGGCCCACAGGGAAGACTCCAGCCAAACTGAACGTACGTGTTTACCCTGAGGTTTCACCAGGAAAACGTTCAAGCAGCACAAGGGAGATTTAAAGTCCCCTCCTCCCTCCTCACAGAAATATAAGTGATTTCTAGTACAGCATTTACCCAGTGCAAGGGCAGCGCAGAGCCGTACAGCAGTCCATTCATCCCTTCAGATGGGTACAGCTCTCCTGTTGACAACACAGGTAGGAGGGAGAGCGCCTTACTTCAGTGACCATATCTCAAATCTGTGGCAGTTCTCCATCATGCCTCCAAACACCCAACCAGAAAAACAGGAGTGTTTTTCTGAGTTCTTCTCTGAAACACCACCACACGCCCGTATCTCCCCAGGCTGGGTCAATATTTACAGGAGAAGCACAGCAACAAGTATCCAAACCCTTACACCACCCAGCACGTGCTCACTCTAGAAGGCGGGCAAGCAACATCCAACTCTTACAAAGCGTGACTTAGCCTGTTTCTTGCTTTGCTAGTTTCCTGACCTCCACAAGCTGGATTCAGGTCCTGCAAGGTGAAGGGACATGAGAGCACATGATGCCCAAGCTCCACAGGCTCCTCCAGGCTTGTCCTAGAGCGAGGGTGGGAGACAAGGCGGAGCAGATGCCCTGCGGCTTATGCTTCACCAAAACCCCTGCTGTGGCACCTAACAACATAAGTGGATGTTAAAGATGCTGTTCATCTTGGACAACTGAGCTGGAGCTTGCCTGAAAGGTTATAGACACTGCATGTATCTACAAGGAGCATTTTCTCCTCAGTGTCCCCATCTCTCCCCACCTCTCAGTTCATCTAAACTAGAAAATATTTGCTAATTCAGATGTCTAGGAGAAGATGGCCCTGAAAAGTACTGATGGCAACTAAACAGATACATAGATGGGCTGTACGGCTGTATAGCGGACATCTCATGAACGTGTTCTGCAATGGCACTAAAAATAGCATTGTTTCACCTGGAACAGCAGCTAAGCCTCTCTAGGACATGAGGAGGAGCAGGGAAGCAGAGATCTCCTGTAGGCTGTTATTATCAGTAACGAGTTTATTTTCAAATCAAAGTTGACTGTTATTCATGGCTAGAAAGGGGTGGAAATTTCAAAACAGTCTTAAGAAAATACTTTGAAATACTAGCGCTGATTTCTTTCCTTCTGTGTTTATACAAAGCACAAAACCAGGGCAACCCGAGCTAGATCAGCTTTACGCTGTGCTCTGTAACAAATAAGAGAAATTCATTAACTGACAAATCTAACCGCTTTCTGTGACTGCACCAGCAAGTTAATTCAGTGGTAAGGACGCTTGCCAAGACGGTGAATTTTATGCAAGTACTGGAGAATCTTCATGGAAAATAAACTTTTATTAATTAAAGAGTATCACTTGCTGCTCAATGCAGGGAACGGAAACACATCACATGTTCCCCATCTCTGCTCAGAGGAGCTCCAACACCAACCGGCTCTGAAGAATGGCCCATGGATGATCTCCAAGGCAAAACGCTGAGACTAGTGCATGAGTAACGAACAAAGTTTCAAGAAAAATCACGATCTCTTCAGTGATCCTTAACTAACAGGAAAAGCAATTCATTTCGCTGCACGAATGATTAATTATAAATTATTAAATCCAGCTCTACTCAGGATACTTACCCAGGGATCCAACTGCTCCGACATGTCAACAACTTTTGTTTTCTAAATCTCTGAAACCAGTATCAATTCAAAACACATACGGAGCCAGATTTTCCAAGGAGGATCTGGCAGGCGCTTCAGTGCCCACTATCTCCAGTCCTGGCCAGACTCTGAGAGGGGCAGCAACTCACCCTCCCCGCTCTGGTCTTTGGAGACAGCCTTTTCCAAAGGGGACACTGCAGTTATTTTTACCCTCTTCCCTCTCTCCCATCAGCGTGAAACATACCAGGAGGCATCTGGAGAGCAACAGCTTACTTTCCCCATCCTTATTACACAGGAGAGCGTATCTCCCAACCAGGAATTTGGGGAGAAGCCTGCCCATGAGCACAAGTTTTGCTGCGTTACAGTTTGCAGCATTCACGGATGAGGCAATTTCCTGCCCGGCAGGAAGGCGGCGGAGAGCCCTCAGCTGCTCCCAGCCTCCTGCCTGCCAGCAAGCAGCAGGCAGGGACGGCTGCACGCAGGCAGGGGATGGGGGGCAGGGGAGGGAGAAATTTGAAAGCAGGAGAAAGTGCGGGGCTGTGAACATGCACCCGAACACAAAGCAGCCGGAGGATGCGCGGATACAAAAATGGGATACATTATTATTCCATAAATTAAGTTAAAGCAACCTCAGCACATCCCAGACCTTTAATACCGGGCTGCTGCACACCAAGCGAGTTGGCTTCCAGCCTGCAAAATGTTTCAACTTCACTCAACTGAGGCAAGACCCACGTTTTATTAAAACAGATTTATCTTCCTGCAAATAAACCTCAACAGCTTTTGCGCCCTGAAGAACCAACTTCGGTTTGCCGTCTCGCCCTCCTCCCCCCCGCCCACAACAAAACATACATTCAAAATCTGATGAGTAAAGAATTACCAGTTACAGCTTTCTGAACCTTGCCCACGTAGGGCTGGTATGCAACAGGTTTCAATGTTTGTTTTTATAATAAATAAAGCAAAAGTATGATGAGACGACTAAGCTCCTCGTCTCTCCTCTGCCTTCTTTGAAGATGGCTTTTTATTTTGAGACTTAAGCAAAATTGTAAAGCCGTTAATAAAATAAAGGGCATTCCCTATCTCATATTTCAGCCTGTTCCAAATAATCTAGACAGCCTTAAAATATCCAAGCTTGCCTGTCAGCCATTTAATGAAGAAATACTAATAAAAATTAAAAAGTAACCCCCCAAACATACTTCCCCCCCTTCTTAAATATCTTAAATATCTACTAGTCTGCCCCATAATCTCACTTTTTCTGATAAAAAGGAAAAAAACAAAAACAAAAAAAMCCAAAAAAACACAAAAAAACGGTTTTCCAGGCAAGCAGCAAAACCTAAACAAAATTAAAGAAGCGTAAAGCCCAACTTGAACAGCAGACAAGTATGCGGAGAACAGTGTGACCTTTCCTTATCACCCACTGACATGCTTAATCGTTTCCAAACAAAAAATGCTCTTTTCCGCCACTTCTTCATTCTGCGAGCACCTCCAGCGCCTGCGTGGCTGGTAAAGAGTTAAATCTCCCACTATCCCCTGCTGCCTGCGAAAAATCACGGAAACAATTGAGACATTGTCCAGTGAACAAGACTCCCAGGGACTGACATTTTTGTTTATGTCCCAGTTCTCAGCCTGTCAATTTTCACTCCCAACGTTAAAAGCCTGGCTTGCCCCAATACAGTCTGCCCTCGGCTGAAAAGGCTCCACTTCATTTATTTTATTAAAGCTATGGCGTGTTTATGATTCAGAGCCCTCCCCATCCGAGGACCTGTTGGTCCCATCCCCCGCCTTCCTCGCTGCCCTGCAATAGCGACTGCCTAACTCTGAGGAGGCTTTGCAATGCCTCTTGCAGAGTGATTGCCGGGAAAATAACTATACTTAGGTTAAATACCAATGTTCCTATTGCTGGGGTATGAAATATGTATTACTGCACTCTAGTCCCTTAAAATAGCCTTTGATTATTAACTGGGGTAGGGTAGAGGGGAAGGGAGTTGGATACTAAGCCAGAGTGGCAGGAACTTCAAAAAGAAAANAAAAAAAAAAAAACAGAAACAAAAAAAAGCCAAAAAACCCCCAAACAAACAAACAAAAAACCGAAAGAAAAAACACACCCACTCCCGATACCCAGCAGCAAACTAGAAAATACGTGTAATGGAGTAAAACAAACATCTTGGAGCAAAGCGGCGTTTTCTCGGCTGCTCCGCGGCTGCATTTCCTGCCTGCGTTTTCATAATGACCAGAGCGTCAGGCCCAAAATATATCCCTCTCCTTCACCCCCGCTGTCCTCTCCCCCCTATTCCCAGCACTTTTTTTTTTTTTCTCGTTACGCTCTCAATACTTTATCTCCATGAAAAGCACACACAGCGGTCACCAGCGTTTCCTGTTTGCCGAGTGTGCTTTAACTATATCACACCCTCCGCCGCTGCGCTGGAATGCACAGCATATGGCATTGTGAAAGGGTTTACTGTCGAATAATGGCAGCAATGCAGTCCTGCTGGTTTATATCAAACCCTGTCACTCTCTTCACGGAGGTCTCTCTCGTGCTCTCCGAGAGGCGAGGTAAAACACACACACACACACACACATACACGCATGCTACTTCGAGTCTCACGTAGGACCTCAGCAGAAGCCCGCCTGGATCAAGACCTGCAAACTCAAGGCAAGGAAGATTGTAACTTAATAAAGTTGTGACTTGCAGTCACTCGTGATTTCTTTTGAATCTTAGTTCCCATAACGTCTGCAGGATCCTTTTATAGGTAGACGAAAGGGCTATTAAAAAGTTTTCAGTTCCTCACTGCGATTCCTACGGGCACAGCCAGCATGGGCTGGAGGACAGCTATGTGCCTGAGCCCCTCTTCTCCAGGGTGGCAGGGCTGTTAGCCTGAACAACTGCCTGAACTCCATCCTGGAGCGCAGCTTCACCTTGCCCTGCTTTTAAGAATCAGCACCAATGTATTTGGTTATGAAAACATTCACGCAAAAGCCAAACATACACCACCACCTTTCACTTTGGGTCAAAGTTTCAAAACTGCATTTTCATTTAATTGCTCACAGGTTTATTTTTGTGTGGGGCTTTTTTAAAGCAACTTTAAAAGAAAAGGACTTACAAATAAATAAATAAATAAAGTGCTGCTTCCAACTGCAGTCAGGTTTAGCTAAGACGCTCACAAAGGTTATACTTCAAAGTGCTTTTTGTGCAGATCTTGAAATGCCTTCCCATGCCTGGATGCATTCGGCCAGCAGACGCTGAAACGAGTAGCAATACTTTTAAAGCCCATTGAAATGCACCCATCCACCCTCTCTTCATAAAAGGAAGCCTTACTTAACAGGCATTTATTATTGCTGAACTAGGGTTGAAAGTTCAGTGTCCTTATAGACCAAAATTATCAAGATTTCTGAGTTTGCAGCCCACGTTTAAGTCCTAATGAGCTATTGTACCACACTCACTGCTATTAACTCTTTGATGTCAGGAACCCATGTTGCGCTTTTAAACGTCTCACAGATGTCCAAGGGAAAAAGCGCAAAGCTCACCTGTGCTGAAGGACAGGTGAGCAACTGTACTTTTTTTGTTTTTAGTCCCCTCCAGCAAAATATGCAAAGACGACTACAGCATTAAATATGCATGCCAAAGACAGGTTAGCCTACCAGTTCGGACTGTGAACTCAGAGTCAGGGGAGCTGTGCATCGCTCCCAGCTTTGCCATGATCTGATATGCAGGACACGTTACCTTTCTGGGAAAGGGACGTGAGCATACAGTGCCCATCACACCACACGCATACAGCAACCGAACCACTGCCATGCCTTGCACTGCACAGACCGCATCTCTCCTGGACCTGAGCTCTTTGGGGCAGGGATAACAACCCACTTTTCTGAGTAGCTTGTCTATTAGATCCTCTTAAATACAGGTGACAATAAAGTGATAACAAAATTATCTTTAATTTGCACCAAGTGCTTTGACCTGCTCGTTGTGCAATCATAGCAGTGAAACACGGTGTCCGCAGGGAGATGTCACCATCAGGCTTAGATGGTTCTTGGGAAGAGAAGGGTCCCTAATTTTCCAACCCCAGACTAAGGCACCCGATCCCCACCACCAGCGAAAGGGAGCAGGACGATGCTTTAGTGCAAGAGCCATGAGCCCGGCTCGGTGCCCAGGTGAGGAGCAGCTGAGTCGGCCAGAAAGCAAACAGGGCGCCAGCTCTTTGGCCATTCTCTCCCATCAGTGCTGGGGCTGCTCCCTCACATTTTCTCACCGTTTACTCATCCCGCAGATTCCTCAGCACAGCGATCTGAGGTGGCCAAACGAACGCCTACGCAAGAATGGAGCTTAACAGTCCATCTACAGTGTGAGCGGACGCTCCCTGGACGTGCTCCGGGCATGACGAGCCGAACAAGTTACTGCAGGGTGAGCTGCACTGAGGTCTTACAGCACCTCTGTAACTGCCCGGCCACACGCTCAGCTCTGGACACAGATGCGAGCAAACTTCACCTTCAGTCCAAATGGCATCTGCTACCTCACGTTTACCCCTCAGGCAGCAACTGTGGAGCAACCGGCATGCCTCAGATTCACACCAGAGCTTATCCCAAGGTAACCTGTCCTGGCCATCAGAGCCCTTTAATGAGGAGCAGGTTACTTCATGTCCAGTAAACGACTTCCCTCCAAAGAGCTCGGCATGCCTGAAAAGCATCGAGATGGGGAGTCAACATGGAGCAGCTACGGCTTTAGCAATTCAAACCCTTGCTTGCTTCATATTAATTAATGATGTAGACATGCCCAACATGCAGCAACAGAAGTTCTGCCGCCAGGGAAAACTGTGCACTGCAGCCATTTGGGGTTTTCTAATGATATGGCTTCCATGCAGCTGCTTGGCAGGAAAAGCATTCACGGCCGTAAATGCACACTAAGAAAGTCTGGAGGCTTTCAGGTCACTTCACTCTGCTTTCCTCCATAAAATACCATTTCCTTATTACAGGGCAGTCACATCCCCATAACATGCAATACTGACATCGCAGAGCTCTGCGGGCATTCAGCGAGGCAAAATTTTGTTGTTTTGTCTTTCCTCTCCAACACCATCCTGCCAGCCAAGGGAGGAGACCACGGAGATTTCGTGCATTTCCCAGTGGGCAGATGAGCAACAAGAGACCAAAACGCTTCTTCAGGGTGTCTCCTTCTCCTACAGCCTTAACCCTGGGAAGAAATATGTCAGCACAAGGACAAGCTCCAGGGGAGAAGAGCTCGGGACACGCTATTCCTTCTCTCCCTCCCTTTCCTTTCTCAGTACTTGCTAGCTGGGGCGCAGGCAGAAGCCATGACCATCTCTCAGGAAGGGGCTTTATTTCATATAAATGCTCAATTCCAGCGCCCCAACTCAGAAAAGCGTCACTATACAAGACAATACTTTGAGCACACACTTAAGTGTTGTCCTGAACACGGGTGGACATCACCTCACATTTAATGGTTTCTTGAATCAAGGCCTAAAAAGTAAAAAGGAAGGGGAAGGGGAAGCTAGTTTCCACCATAATAGTAGTCGAGAAGTCTTTGAGTCTTGCCAACAGGAAAAATGCATGTTAGAGAACCGCTCGCCTCTCCTAGGAAACTAGCCCAGACCCACCTCTTTCTGCAGGCTAGCACTGCAAGGCCCGGGGACACCATCAGGTCCTTAATTTGCACCAAGAAGAAGGTAGAGGTAGGGTTGCAAAAAAACAAAACAAACAACAAAAAAAACCCAGAACAAAACAAAACAAAAAAAAAAACAAACCCACACAAAACCACCACCAAACAAAACCACCACCAAAACAACAACAAAAAAACCCAAAACTCAAACCCAAAGATCTGGTTACTTCTTAATTCCATCAGGGAGGCTGGTCAGAAAACACCCTTCCTCTTGTATACACACACATGTGGGTTCAAACCATGCATGCCCAGGACCCCCTATCTTATGTATATATCATTCCTACACAGGAGAGCCTGGCTGCAGAGCTACTGCTTGCTGGGGTAGAGGAAGGACCGATTCAGCTCCCCCAAACTTCTAATTCCAAGAGATGAGACCTAAGGTACATGTGACAAGCACTCATGGATATGCAGGGTCTTAACAGCACCAAAAGTAATTTGGTTAGGATTTTAGGTTTAGATTTCAAAAACTACTTCAGTTTCTTTTTTTTGTTTTTCCTGTGGGGCTGCAGGATTTTTTTGCTCTAAAATGCAGATGGGGAAATAATCAGTTTCTCAAAATCACCTTGGGAAAGTTACTTAACATCTTTCAGCGGCACTGGTAAAACCAAGGAGTGAGCAATGTTTCCCCATCTCAGGAAAGTGCTGAATGATTTTGCTCACCCATATCTGTCAGGTACAAGCGAAGCTTCAAGGCAAGGTCCCCTAGAACCAGACCCCTGCAACCAGCCTGCTGCAGATTCAAAGCAAAGTCTGTTTGACAAAAATTTCTAGCTTAGTTTTGTGAAATTAGGCACAGAACATTGCTTGGGGAGAGATTAGGGGTGGGAGATCGTTTTACGAAGGCATCACTCCTTGCTATTTGCAACATCTCTAACTCTCCAACGGCTTTCCAAAATGGGTCTGCCCTTGCCAAATAGGTCTGCATAGGACAGAGGAGAAAGCATCCTTCCTTCTCTTTATGCGGTGGCTTACTAGGCAGCTCCAGTTTCTTCCATAGGAGAGAGTACAAGATGCCTATACAGTCCAGAAAGTGAAGTATCCCATGAATAATCTAATCCCAAACCACATGAACTGGTGAGAAGAGCAATAATCCTGGGCTTGAGCAACTCGGCAAACAAATGGTCCTGAGCCCAGCAATGCCAGCTTCCTTCCTTTCTTTTTAATGATAAATACATGCTGTTTTCTTTACTACAGCACCTGGACACAGTACACAGACCTTGTTTAGACAGAAAATAGGCGGTTCCTATTCAAGTGGGCTCATCTGCACAGGGAAGTTTTTGTGCAAGGGCTCAAGTGTGAATTGAAAAATGCAGAACAACTATTTCGAATTATCTCTCCGTGTGGACACTGTTATTCAGCACTAAGAGTTTCTTTGTGAGATTTAGCTTAATCCGTTTCCAAAGCAGATTAAGCTAAACCACACAAAGGACCTCTTACTGCTGAGTAAGAGGGGCCACATGGAGAGATAACGAGGAATAGTTATTCTGAGACAGCTACTTCGACTGCGTATTTGGGCTTTTCCGCTCTGCGTCAACAAGCCCAAAGCCGTACTGGTAAGGCAAGACGGTGGTCTAGAAATTTGGGCAAAACCAGTGCCAGGGCCATATCATACTCGTTAAATCTTCTGCTCTGCGCACGATGGCTGCTCCTGCTCCAGTCAGCACGGGTCCTGGCTCCAAACCAGGCTGCATTATTCAATATCTACTTCTCTAAACTCCAGATTGAATCCAGCCACAAACTTCAGCTGCAGACAGGGTGCATGGGGAGAAGGACCTGCGGCGAGCAGCCCTGCCAAGCCTGCCACCCTCAGTACACATCATCTTTGATCTGACAGGCTCACCCATCTGGCTCTCCAGCATCACCCGGCACTGCYGCGGCTCTTCGCCTGCTGCCAAGGCCGAGCCGCCGCGCGCGGCTGCTGCTGCAGTCCTCGTGCACRCCCTGTGCTTTGGACCGTCTGCACACTCTCCATTCCTCTCGGCACAACCGCTCTTCCGCAGGAGAGCTGATGGCTTGCCGATATTTAATTTTAGGCCCACACAAGTCCCTAGAAGTTAATTTAACATGTATAACAAACTGCCATGTGACTGAATCCAAAACACAGGTTGGGCTCCTCTGTGCTAAAATACTCTCTCCTAAACCATCTTCCCAGTGTAGGTTTCTACCTTGAAATGCTGCTCTCTGCAGTTTTACAGTATCCCAAATAGCTGGTCAGAAAGGGCCAGAACTTAAGGCACTCGTATTTGTGTCGCATTTGGGACATAGTGTGTATTTTATAAACAAAAGATACAAGAGGGAAGCCTGCAGTAGATGCACTTCCAGCCACACTGAAGGCAGCATAGTTACACCTCTCTTAAGGATCTCTGATGAGCAAGTTTTCATCCTGCTTCCCCCTCACCCAGCRAGTTTCAATACTCAGATATGTCAGAGAGAGATACACCAGATATATTTTGGTGTGCCACAACAAACCAAAATGCCAAATCTCAGGGCTCCAGCTCAGGAGCAGGAGCTGCAGCACAGCCCCTCCAGGAAATCAAAACTGATGCTCGTTGACCGCAATATCCTGTGCTATAAACCTGCTGCTTCAGGAGGACCTGCCGAGATGTCTCCGGTAACGTCAGAGAAGCCTGGCCCTGCCTGGGAGCAGGGAGCACTGCAGCCATCTCAAGGCAAGCCACCCCGGTACCTGTGAACCAGAGCCCTCACAGGCACTGAGGACCAGGTTCTCCCGAAGTCCAGCTGGGTAATTCACAAGAAACGGATGCTCAACAGATTGTGCCGAGCATATCTTAACACCCCTACTCAGCTGCCTTCTCCTGGAACAAGCTTAGGGTTGCCAGTTCCTATGATTTTATAGCTAGTCTAGCTATACTTGCTGTTTTTCTTAAAGTGTGGTAGCCTTGAAGTCAAGCGCTTAGGGAAGAACCTCAGCCTCCGCTTACAGCACACAGCAAGCTCCTGAACTGCTGTAGAGAAAAGTTTGAGAATGAGTGGAGTATACCCTGCAGGCTCAGGAACCAGAGAACAAATAAAGAGAACACAAAATGTATTATTTAAGAAACAGAAAACAAACAAAAACACTACCAAAAAAACCCCCACCAATCCTCATGATCTTTTGAGGCCTGACTCATGATCCTAGAACAATTGGGGTTGGCAGTACTATACATTTTACAGCATTTATTCACAGCTGAAATATCCCAACATCCAAATACTTCAGAGTTCTTGGAGCTACTCGCAGATCTCCTGACTACAACCAAGCGTGACAATTCATCCCAGCTGCCAATCCAGCCCCAAGGTGTCTTCTGAAGGTGCTTTAGTGCTGACTGATGTTTGCAGAAGCATTAAATTCCTGCTCACTTCACGGTAAGAGGTACAAGCCTGCACATTTCCCCAGTCTCGACGTTGAAGCAGAGGGGTTACCTCCAGTACCTAAATAAGGTCTGTAGAGGATGGACATTGTGCCACAGAGTAAACACAAGAGCATGAAGCAGTCCCCTAAAGTCTGAACTATTTTGCAAACATATCAAATTACCAAGTGAATTACTTTTTAGGAGTCCACATTTCTTCTGTGCTCTACACAAACCAGTCACTAGGCTTCCCATTCATATTTAGTGGGTACTGAATATAAWGTGTGTGTTTTATAGGAATCCATCCAAAATAATTTCATTGGGCTGCTGGTAGATGAATTCTATACTTAGCCCTAAACATTCAGGTTTGAACACAGATTTTTTTTAAACACAACCCTTCCCAATGAAAAAATCAAAAGGAATTAGTGGTGAAAGATTTAGCCACAAAATTCTCAGCAAGTTTAATTTGTTCTGTGGCTTAATTCCATGCAGCTCCGAAAATTCAGGACAAGATGTTTGCACACTTTTGGGCATGTATTAATGAAACACTTTGTTTACTTTGCAACTGCCAGAGCAATTAGCCAAATAAAGTATAGAGCATTTAAAAAGGGGAGAGTCACTAAAGGAGCCTGCCAATTAAGTCTGCACGGATATTTCTGCAGTGTGAGTCTCGGGGATCTGTGTGTTGGGTCCATGCACCAAGGCGTGACCTACCTGCCATCAGGGACTGCTAGGGTACCAGTACAGCTCAGACACACAGCTCTCTCCTCCTCCCCATGCACGTGCCCCTCTCAATACCAGGCACTGACATGAATGATGCCCAACTCCTTCCCCCCACACCACCACCATGTTCCTGCAACTCTCAAGACAGTCTGCATACTCAGAGGATCGCCCTGCAGATCTCCAGGGAAGAGGGTGTCCCATCATGGGCACACACGGCCTGAAATCGAAGAACGTCTCAAGAGGAAGAATAGCCTCTCTACAACAAAATATTAAAGACAAACAAAGCAAGCAAGAGCTTTAAAAGTCCTCTTGGGGCACTGTGAGCGGAAGTTGCGAGATTATGCTTCCAGATGGCTCCATACATACAGGACTGCGCATACATCTGGATGCACCCCACTTCCGGCCTGTTTGAAGGGACGCTGTAGGTGAATTTTAAAATCTAGCTAAGATAAACCTCATGATTACTTGTAGGTATTTGTCTTTTCTTTCAAAGTGTGTAAGTGCAAACCACACAAGACAAAGAAATTAGGGACCAGGCAGGGCAGACTGCACAGCTTCAACTCTTAACTGCTCTGCAAAACAACTCCTCATCCCTCCAAACCACCCAGAGGTCCCAGACACCTGCTGTCCATGGACATCCAAGAGGCTGAGAACAGAGAGTACATTTCAGATGGTTTTGCCTTCAGTTTTGCTTGTCATATTATGTTTTGGAAACACATTTTTACCTCCTTAAGCAAAAAAAAAAAAAAAAAAAAAAAAAAAAAAAAAAAAGAAAAAAATTAGATACACTACTGCACAGTGATTCTTTGTTCTTGGGGATTCAGCCTACTTTATGGCTGTGTTCATTACATATTAGAAAACCCAGGCCAAATAGTACTAGACGTCCTCCCCCAAGGTAACATTTACATTTACTTCAAAAGGCCTCCCTGCAGAAGAAGATGCAGGAATTTTTTAAACCTTTAACTGTTTTGTAGGAAATATACTGTACCAAACCACCACCATTTTGGGTTCTGAATGTTTTTGTGTGGCACAAAGGAAGCTAAAAGCAAGTCTCTGTACAGCCGAGACAGCAGGAGGCAGGAACCTGGGACCGGTCTTTCACTCATACTCCTGCCCAAAACAGGGATGGCTGAGTCAGAGTATTTACTTTGCAGAGAACAGGGAAGAACAGCACTGTTTTCTCCTTAAGGTTGTAGGAATGCATGCATAGATAAAAAAAGGTTTTAAAGGAGCTTGCTTTCTGTAGTGAGCAGATTTTGGAGATCCTTAAGCAGACATACCATGCTCATTTTCACTTGCCTGTCCACACCGCAACAAAAAATTTTCATGCGAGAATCCCACTCCTAGGGCACCCCGATCTCATCCTTATCACCAYGCTGGCGGCACACACGTGGAGCAGATCAGGTGTACGTTGAACATGGGATTTCAGGACAACTAGCACCCTACCAGCTTAGAGGAGCATGCAAGGCACCCAGCTGGGGTCTGCTTTACACCCAAAAACTTCCCACTAAAACTGTTTTACAAAGTCTTAATAATCTTCAATGAAATCAAAGATCAGAAAAAAGAGGGGAAATAACCATAAAAACCCTTAAAAAAAATCCAAGCCTCATAATAGTACTATCTGCAGGCTGAATTCAAAATTTTGACCTAGCAAGCTTAATAGCATACTATTAAAACAATTTTTCCCCCAGTTTTCTTTCACCTTTGGACACAGATAAGCAGCATGACTGTGCCAGAGCAAGATGCAAGAGTCTTACAAGACAAGTGAAGCACCTAAATGCAAATAAATGCATTGGTCTTAAATGGAGCCTCATGCTGTACCCTCCTCAAGACATGCTGAACATAATTTCAGTTTAATATTCTGTTTCTCATTATGGGCCTTGGAGACTCTCTGAAGCACCATGAAAAGCAGTATTAACCCAGCCCTCAGCACTGGGGGCAATCCAGCCAAATTATTCATGCTGGTCTTTTGCTTCGATTTTTGTAGTCTTAACTTAATGTTCTTAAACAAATCTGAAAGGAGGACGGCTGACAAATAGTACAGACTTTACTTAAGACATTATAGACAGCCATGTTCTGCATCCTTGAGTCATTAAGCTAAAAACCTGCACTGAAGCCAAGGGGAGTTTCATCGGAGCTGGGTGTAAAGGCTGCAGCCCTGACACGGAGCTTGTGGTAGTCACAGCCAAGCACTGAGAAGCAAGAACGTTAAAAAAGAAAAAAGAAAGGAAAAAGGAAGGAAAAAAAAAAAAAAAAAAAAAAAAGAAAAAAAAAAAGGTGGGGGGAGGGGGAGAAACCCCCCCCACTCTCCTTTCCTCTCTTTGTAACCCAGCTATAAAGACTAGCCTCAAATCCTGATTTCAGAGACAGAGGAAAGATAAGAAATGATTTGCAGGTGTTAGCGTTTCCCTACAGATCTTCAGGGCAGCACAACTAATTTCAAGATGAAAAACTGGCATAGGTACACTTGGCAGGTAGACAAGACACAGCACGTGGGTGGAGAACCAGTTTCTACCCCTATATGTTACACATTACACTCGCGCAGAAACATCAGCATGCCCATGAAATACCCCTCATTGTCCATAAAAAGATTAATTGCGTTTTCATGTATGCAGAAATGGGTGTAGAGCCTCGTGCAAGAGCGGCCAGGTCCCAGGTGCTGTGGGCAGGCACAGCAGCGACGAACGGGGACACCAGAGAAGCCTGACACATCCCAGGCCAACTGGCATCTGCAGCCACTTCATCTCCCCCGAATGCCGTTACCCGTTCTAACTTTATTTACCAAAAATAAGACCATTTTTACTCCACAGAATGAATGTGGCCTGGGGCGGATGCCAGGAAAAAGGGTGGAAAAAGCTGCCCCTTATTTATTTATTTTAACAGAACAAGGCAAAACAGTTTGCTGCTAGAAATAAACATCAAACCTTGCAGAACCACCCCCCTCCCAAAAACCCCACTGCTCCCCCCTCACTCCCTCCTCCTCCTCTCCCTCCAACATTGTAAGTAGCACAAAAGATCACATTACAAATGCCAGCTGTGGCTCTTTTGGAAGGTGGCCTCCATCTCGGAGGTAGTATATGTTCCTCACGGCCTAAGTGGTTGCTATGGTAAATATGCTTTTTATTGAATAGCAGAGTGAAACAGCTTTTAAAGAGACCCATAAGAACCCCATAAATGGTCAAAATACAAGACAGATCAACCTCAGCCTCCCTGGAAACAGGTTTCTCTTTATTTTCCAAAATGATTGTGATTTTTTGATCCCTTTTTTTTGTGTGTTTGTGTTGCCCACTCGCCTCCACCCGGGTGGAGAGGCTAGAGAGGGCTGGGGGAGCCAGGACCCCAACCAGCCCCCTGGCACAACAAGCTGCTTTGGCTTTTAAAGGCAAGTGCCCGCTCTCCTGTGAGGCAGGAGGCTTCGGGGACAGCGGATGCTCAGCACTGCTAAGCACAGGTGATCCCCCAGCAAAGCTACCCACCAAACTCAGCCTGCCCTCCCAGGCTGCAACCAGCCAGGAAAAACCTCCTGCTCCCTCGCCATCGCCTCCTGCAAGCCCGACACTGCTCTGCCGTGCCGGCCCCAGAGTCCCAGGAATGCTCCCGTCCCCCATGCCAGTCCTCCAGCACGGCAGCAAAAAAAAGAATTAAAATAAGGAAGTTACTTCAGTTCATTTCTTATTAAGAATAAGATGACGGCAGGTCTTGATGGCTGTAGATTTCTAAATAACCAGCCAAACATCTTTTCTCTGRTCTCTTCCTTCAGTGGCAGCCCAAGTGGACGGGAAGGAAAACCAAAGTCATTCTGAAAAAGTGAAGCAACCAGCACTAGATATCRACTACGCAAATACCAGTCCTGTGCCCATCGCTCTCTGCTATACTGAGGGATGGTTYAGAAGCTATGGACTCTAAAAGATAGGAAACCTTTTTTCTTTTTAAATAAAAAACTAACACATAGCAAAGGGCTGAAACTTCTCAAGTTAAAGAGACAACAATAGAATAAGAAGCACCTCAAAAATGTTTAGTACGACTTTAGATTTCTAACAAAACAAATGTGCGCCTTGGATGATCTACCAGCTACATCAGCTTTAGACTGTATAAAAAAAAAAAAAAAAAAAATCATGTAAAACTTGATGGTAAAGTATTTCAGAAGAAATATTCTAACCCACTACGTGCCATCTTCTCCAGAGGTAAATTTCCCAGATGAATGCTCAGAGCTAAGATGCTCCTTAACATTAGATGGCACTGACACTGGCTTATGGGTGAGGATGGGCCAGTGCATACTGCCCCTCTTGCTTAACACCATATAAACAGTTTCCTTTTAGACCTCTATGGATGCTATTTTAGAAAGTAAAATAAAACCCCAAACCCCTCTCATGCAAATTTGTATTGAACATTTCAAGCTCAACATTGTTTTTACAATAGAAGCAAGAAAATTTAACAGAGAACTGAAAATTTAACTAAGTTAATAAAAAAAGCTATTTTTAGCAATGCCACTTATTATAAAGAAAGTTTTATATTTTGCAGGTAAGTAGTAAACATTTGATAACACTTTTTATACTAAATGAGAAGTCATCACAACACAAAGGGACATGTGCTCTGTTGAGCCTTCACCCAGGTAAAATGCTGACCAACTCTCACAAACTTTCATTCAAGATTTTGCAATAAGAAAAGATTTTTTTAGTAAAGGCCATAGAACAGGCTTGGTTTTTATTTTTTTAATGCTTTCCAAAAGTGTCTCTTCATTCTCTTCAGTTCAACATTGTCAGATGTGTAAACCAGCCTGACTGGACTTCACTGCCACTGAGTAATTCTGCAGTGTGTAAATTTAGAGCATTTTGAACTCTCTGCTCTCCTCTGAGGCACATGAATGATAATTTCAATAACAGCCCAGCAATAGCAAATGTATTCCCTCCTTTTACCATGGGCTCGTTAGGGTTTTTGTTTGTTTTGAAGTATTTCTCTTTTGGTTTGTGTAAAAGAAAACTGATGACAACCAATGACATTAATGTCAAATGCCTTTTTTTTTTTTTTAAACAAAGGAAGAACATCTTTCTGTGTTTACTTACAACAATGTGTGCTGGAGATGGAGACCTAGCATCCTTGAGGGCTTGTCTACTCTGAAGGCTCCCTGCCTGAACATCAAGCAGTGGCCATTTCATCTGCAGATACTGGATGGAGGAAACAAAAATGGGGAAAGAAAAATGAGTTCAGAAAAGAAAGGCAAAAAAAATAACAAATCTTAGGTAACATGGGTAAAAAGATAAAAACTAAAACTTATGCAAGGAACTGAAACAAAAATTAAGACGACTTTGCATGTTTGTGGAGACAAAATCTGTGCAGAACACTAACAAATTTCGTACCACCACGTTACAGTTCAGGAATAAGAAAATAAAGTAGATTGCAAGACAGTATTACATTGATTTTATTAATCGTAGCAAATCTAGAAGAAGAGTAAAACCCCCACAAAAACAAAATACYAAAACCATGGAGAGGATGGGACAAGGGAGGGGAAGGTGGATTATCGGTCTCAGGAGAGCAAAAACACATATCGTGGGTTAAGAATATGATCTCATTATTTAATGGATCATCTGTCAGCCTTCTTTCAACAAATGCACCATGTCAACACCTCCAGCTTCCCAGCGCTGTACAAGCCCTAAAGGCAGAGGTCTACCCCAAAAAGACCCAGTACTGCTGGGTCTTATCATCTATTTTCTCTACTTTTCACCATTTCTGGAAGTCACCATGGATTATTTTCTTCTTGCTCATCATCACCAGGAGAGAAATCTTCTGTCGAACAACCCTTAAGTGACTTGCACAGTATAACTTATTCAATTACACAGCCAAACTTAGTAAGCTCTCCCATTGATGATGTCCAAGAGAAAGTACAGCCTGGTGCACTCAGGCTCAGCTGCGCTGGCCAGGCACTCGGGGATAGCCACAACTTCTTTATGTCACTGACATCGGCAGATAGGCTGAACACATGCAGGCAGCGACTCTGCAGTGTAAGGGGGTGTTGATTCAAAAGCAAAAAAAGCTTAACCACACTTCAAGAAGGAGCAGAACATTCCCACAGATTTAAGCAGCATCAAATATTGACTAAAACTTCTGCTCTCAGGCATGCATGTCCTCTTGCTAAACTCACTGGAGGAGCCATTGCACCCCAGTCAGATCCCACAGCGGAGCTCAAGGCTTCCACCAAACAGTTGAAGTCTCGAGCTGGTACCCAGACTGCCGCATCAGAAGTGCTCGATTCTGACCAAAAGCAGCCCTGCAGAGAAATTAGTTAGCCCAAATACACTTCCACACAGTACATCTAAATATAATTTCAGCCCAAGCTTTTTTCTCCGTACGGTGCTGCGCTGTGCCAATTAGGCATACTGGTTAATACGTGATCTCTAAAAGCCCTGTATCATGCTGGAAGAAATGCATGCTGCCACATACCTTCAGCCCCCTCCCAAAACTAAGAAAAGCAGCTGTATGCATAGATCAGGCCACTGCAGAAGATCCTCTTTAGCACTAGACTCTGGTTGACCTAACAGATCTATTCCTAGAAAATAGCTAGAGAAATAGTTATGTTTACCCAGTCCTTTTTTTTTTTTTTTTTTTTTTTTTAAAAAAAAAAAACAGTAATCTTGAAGGAGAACCACACACAAACAAACCCCGCCACCCCAGGCGAACAACGGAAGCCGTATCTAAATCTCCATGAAGGAAGGAAGGAGATCTGGTTCCATGCTTTCAGCACATCACTATCACATTTGCTCACGTATGCAAAACATTTGCTAGCATGCAAGGCCTGTTTGCTGCAAGACCCTGGGCACCGAGGTGACCAAAAGCAGGAGTCAGCAGGAGGATGCATTACCAATTCCCATCGCTTGGAGGGCCTGAGATTTCTGAGCTACTGGAATGCAAATAAACAAACCCATACTCTGGATTTGTGCCCCATACGAGTTCCTCAAGTTCCAAGAAGTCTTGTTTTTATTCATCTTCACATTTGGGATTTGTGCAATGTGGACCAGAATGTTTCAGCACTTCTTAAAAACAAGAAATAAAACCCAAACAAACCAGAACTAGTCTACCGTAAGTGACATTTCTAACTCTTACAACTCGATTGTAAGCCTCCAGATATTTGATTGCTTGTATCAAGTCCCTGCTCTTCAATATAGGKGACCACAACATAAATTTTAAAGTTGAGATGATGTTAAAATAACTTTCTAACCCTTTGTGGTTTCAAAAAAGTGCTTAAAAATGCAACCCAAGTGCACAGAAAATGAACCCAAAACCTAAGCCGACTGAGAGCTTCTTAACTTGAGGGGAAATCTGATACATTTCAGATTTGCGGATGGCACTATTAAACAAGTCAACTGCTACATTTTTAGAAGTCCATCAGTTGTCTTAGCGATCGTAACACCGCCACATAAAGGGGCATATGAATTTGCAGCAAGGTTCCTGATGGGTCGCAGCTACTACCAGCTTCCCCAGGTTCTTCAGCCAGCTAGTGAAGTATTTTTCCCTTCTTCCAAGGAAAACGTCCTCACATGACGTCTTCACACGATGTGCGCCTCACAGTACACAACTCTTGTTTCAAACTCCACAACCATTTCGGAGAGTGAGAAGTTACTGCTACCACAGCTAAAGCACTTACAAGAACCTGCCAGCTCAACCAGTGGCATTTCAGGAAATGGCCACTAAGCCATTACCCACCAAAATAAACCAACCACCCTCATTTTCCATGACCACTCCGTGGTCACGAGCAACCCTGGAATATTCCTACAACCATGACAACCCATGAAGGAGCTCAGGCCAGTGGCTGTCCTAAAAGACAGGCCAAGAAACGTGTGGGCTTCTCTGAGACCGCCCCAAGGGCAGACTGAGAGGCACTGACACAGCAGCATGAGCGAGCTCACATCAGAGCCCATCCAGTCAGTAATTATTGCAGGGATTACAAAGCCTGTACCAGTCAGTTCTGCAGATTTTTGCTAGCAATAAATTCCCTTAGAAGAAACAGAGCAAGAAGGTATGGTTGCTCCTGCTCCACCTCGATCTCACAAGAGCCCGTACTTTCAGCATGGCTGCTCCCACACAAGGCTGACCAGCCTAAGTGCAAGATGAAAGTTTCAGAAGATCTTACTGCTACTTTGCTTTTCTGCTTTTAAAACCCTTAGTTTGGACTCTCAGGAAAGTCCTTCTCTTACCCACCCCTGCCAAAGAGGATCCAAGAAGTCTTACAGTGCAAAGGGTAAAACGCAGCCAAAGCTGCTTCTCCTCTTGGACATGCACGTGGAGCCCAGCAGGAATGGTCCAAACCCAGAGGGCTCAGTTTTGCACACAGGCACGCACACGGACATTTCCATCAGTGGGTAATACACCAGTGGGGGGAAAAAATAAAATAAAATAAACAGTCCCCACGGAAAGCAGTGACGCACAAGGGTCAATAAAGCAACTTCCACSAGCTCTACCAAGTGGCCAGGATCCAGAGCAGCGTCCCAGCCCCGCCAAGGGCGAGATGTTCTGTCCGTCAGATAAACAGAGAGGGCCAGAGCCCACAGCCAAGGCCTGCGTCAAGCTAACGAACCCACAGCTTCAACAGCGGGACGTTTGCAAAAGAAAAGAAGTCCAATTTGCTGGCTTCAAAATGCCAGCCCCGTTGATAAAGTATGAAATATTAGCATTGTTTAAGGTGACGAGCCTGACTCAAGGCCTCCTCATCCAAAAATTGTCATGCCTGTAACACAATATTGATGTGGTGGCTTATAATTCTTACTTTACATAAAAGCTTCATTGTGTGCCAAATTCAATCTCCACAGGCTACCTGAGCCACAGATTTTTACGAGTCTACATTTCAGCACTGCGAGTCTACAATACACATAATTTTCAATTATGTTAGGGCAGAACAGGATCACTGCCTATATAACATTACTGGTTGGAGGAAATGAGACTCAGCCCTACTGCCGAGAGAGCTAACTGGATCCAGATGGCGGGCCGAGCGAGGCAGCCGTCCGAGGGAGCGACGTCGCAGCAGCCGCCCCCTCCACAACTCTCTCTTTCACGATGGAGGGAGACGCCAAGCCATCGCCGGGGCTGGGAGGGGAGGATGCTTGGGCAGGGGGGGAGTCACATCACGGTGTGGGGAGGGCGAAGGAAGAGGGGGGAGAGGTGTGATTGCTTTCGCAGGTTTACTACTGCTGCCCTACGCTGCGATATTCTTATTAAAGAGGAGAAAAATTAAGTCCTGTTACAGCGGAGAAGTAAATCCTTTCCTTCCTCAAGCAACTAAATAGCAGGAAATCCTCTTCTCTCAGCCCTAAATGCAGATTTGAGCCAGACGGTTCCTCTGATTTGCAAGGAGTCCACAAAAATCCGAAGCCGACTTTCCCAGCCTTCTGACACTGCTTTTACATTCCTGCACCAGGGGGGAAGGGTAGGAGGGAGGGAAGTTCCCACCATCCTGCTCCTGCAAAGGCTGGACACACGCTCGCTCCTCTCCTGCTTCTGTGTCTCAGTGTGGAAATTGGGGCTTGCCTGTACAAACATTGAACTTTTCAACAAATTAACTCTAACAAATCTGCACACATTATTTCAGAGCAAAACTGTTGAAATGGGCTCTGCTGGCCTGCTTTTAACATTTTTTAAAATAATGTCTTCTTGCCATAAGTATTTTATTCCCTGTTTAACAATATGATCTGATGGGGAACATTAGCATGTGTGTGTTTAAAAAAAAAAAAAAAAAAAAAAAAAAAAAAAAAAAAAAAAAAAAAAAAAAAAAAAAAAAAAGAAAAAAAACCCAAAGAAAAAACATGGTTTATGGCAAGTCTCAGAGAGCTTAAGCAAAATAATTGTTAAGCTCCAGGCCTCCGCACAAAAATTAAAACACGTATGGGGCGAGCGCACTTGAGAGAAACCAAAGCTTTTAAAAAGGCTGTTAAATTGTCAGCACAAGGGAAAAGGCAAATGATTTGAACAGCCCAGACTTTTTTTTTGTAGAAGGGTAACAAAAAAGCCACCCTTACCCTCCACTCCTGCGAGCAGCACGTCCTCACCTCCCATCTGCAACCAGAAGGTCCTGCAAAGCACGGACCCACCGAGAGCAGCTCTGCACGCCCACCCCGCCAAATACTACCGAAAGCAGCTGCCTTCCTGGGCACTGGCGGGGCAAACAAACATCTTTCCCAAGATTTCACAGCAGAGTTGGTCAAAAGCAGCTAAAATTCATATCCAAGACTAGAGGAGTTTGCTGGAAACACTTACTCACGGCCAGCAGCTACCCCCCACGCCGGGGCCGGGCTCGCAGCGGCGCGGCCCCAATGGAAGGGATGGCACAGAGCTCGCAGGTGTTTCCTGCACCGGTGTCCAACCTGGAGCTGCTCCCTTGTCACGCTATTGTTTTCACTGCTGGAATGCCCTACGAGTGATGTCCCACAGCATATAAATACATAAATGCAATTAAAAAAAATACACTGTATTTTTAAGTGGAGGGAAAGCTGCACAACACTTTCCAGCTCAGGTTTCCCGCAGCTGGTGCTTATTAGCTCCCAGGAACTGAAACAAGCAGGAGCAGGGCTCCTGGAGTCAGCTTGATGCCACAGGCCTCCAATACCTCTCCTAACCATGGGACCACATCTCTACCTTCAGAGTCTGCACTTTCTCCCTGGATCTCAACATGCCACGCAAGCGGAAATATTCCTGATCCTAGTTTTGCTGTTAGTCTCTCCCTTGGCCAGTGCTGCAGAATCACATGGAAGTACACACCTGGATGTCAACTTTGAAGCTCAGGAGTTTCTCCGATATTTAGTTAGCAACTCTTCTGGGAGGGGGCATCTAGACAAATTTTAACCAGAGATAATCCAGTAGTAACAYAGGAGAGCGCAATGCTGAAGGGAGGACTGAGATTTATGGGGAAGGCGACAGGAATGAAGACGGAGCTTAACGAGACTGTAATTGCTCTCTGTGGACAAGAAAAATAGTTGCAAGAGGATACTCATCTTGGTACCTACAAAGAAAGGTCTGCAACCTACTAGTGTCCCCATGTAAGTCAGAAGGCAAAGCCTCTAAGGATTTAAAAGCAGACCCTCAGCCTCTGCTCCAACCCTTAATTTACCTCAATCCCTTATTTTTGGTTTTCAGTTATCACCTTGTGTGTAGAGGTGCGCAGTGTGAGAGCAAAATCTGAAGAAATAACTGAAGGAGATTGCTGAAGGAACTTTAAAAGGGCCTCCTATTTCTTGCAGATTTGCAATGTCTGGAATTTTTTGTATGAGAAGTAATAGACACCACCCACAATGTTCAGCCCTTCTACAGAATATGTAATGTACCACGACGAGGCACAGGGGAGCTGCTCGAGATGAGAGCAACAAGGCTTATTTCAATGAGACCAATCCTTCCACGCAAAAGATTTCCCCACGGCATTCAACAAATGAAAGCATGAAATTGTAAAACACAGAAGTATTTATCACATATCTCCAATTTTTTTTTCCTAAAATAATATCACCCTTTAAACTATTGCAACACTGCAAAAATAAACGATTAAATAAAATACATAAATAGGGAAAAAGTGGCACAAAAAAAAGGAACTTGTAAGTGTTGTGTACTTGCACAGACACATGCACGTAGGGCATTAAGTCCTCTTCCCAATTTAAAATGCCACTTATTCACCAGCACTGGCATCAGCCAAACCATCTTGTGATACATTCCTGAACAAGACACTTCTAGCACCTTGAATTTCCCCGTTATTGAGAACTCGAGTGACCTTGTCTCCTTCCCTTCCAGTAATACACAAGAGTCCCTGAAATGGGGGCCTTGAGTTGCCCAGTTTAATATTTTGCCTGTGCCTTTGTCACATTGCTGAAGCGCTGCTCGGGCATAAAAAAAGGAGTAGGCAGAGTCCTCCACTGGACTGGAAGTTACAGAAATGTGTTAGCAATTAAACAGTTCAAGATCATCTCAAAGGAGGGATGYCTGAAAGCAGAAATCCTGCGATTGGGAAGTGCCTCACTGAAGGCGTAGAGCAATCCAAGGCAACAGGCAAAGAGGATGCCTGTTTTGGGGGGGAACAAGGCACAAAGAAACAGTTTGAGCCCCACGGGCACCTCAACAACTGCAGTTCCCTCTTGGGTGAGCAGTCAGACCGAGTGGAGATGGAGGAATGTCCCAGAAGCACCAGATCAGTTGCTTTCTCCTGACCTCATCACCAGGCTCTGTGCCCTCACAGTGCGCACAGCTCTTCTCCCGCATCCCGGATGAGATGCAGTATAACAGCTACATCCCATTACTACTGCCGCACATCCCCACTACTTACACGTTTTTTCTATACACGGTGATAAGGGCACAGAGGAGGCTGCCGTGGGAGAGAGCTAAAGAGAATAACCAGAAGCTTCCTTAAAAATTATTGCCTATGAAAGTTCAAGCAAATTCAGATAATTATTTGCTCATTCTGACACGGATGAAAGGCATTCTTACCATCAGTTCTACTGAAATACTGAAGTAAAACAGGTTTTTTGCTTCTAATGAATGCAAGGTTGGTAGACTACAGTTGAGTTCGAGGATATCGATACTGAGCATGAAGAAGCTAAGTAAAGGCTAATCAGCTACTGCAGGAATTAAGAATCATTTTTTTAGCTTTACAAGAGGAAGAGTGTTCATGTGACACAGAAGTACAGCATTACTTTCTGCAATTCACATGGTATCTCAGCAAAACAACTGCAGACAGTGTTTCTCGATCCTGGGTGGAGCCTGGGAAAGCACCATTACTTTTTTCACATTTAATTTGAAAGCCTCCATAGCCCTCGCTGCACAAATCAGCAGGCTGGCTGAGTACTATTTGGATGTCTACAAAGTACTGTTCCAAAAGACAGGCAAAAATAAAAGCATAATTTCAGTTGAGGAACAAGAACAAACTTTTTATCTACTTACTTTAAGCCAGCAAAAAACCAACTTCATCTTCAAACTACTTTCCGCAGATTTTCTCTGCAACCTGTTCCGTTCCACTCAAGCATAGAGTTTCCATTAGAGAAAGAATGGGACAGTCATGAAATCTCAACAAAGTCTTTCTGTAAATACAGCTTGTTTAGACTCAGCAAAGCTAAACCAGCCTCTAACACTCATTGAACAATTTGATGTACAGACCCACATTTAATTTCTCTTCCTGGCAATCTCCCAGAGAGTGAGAGAACAATTGGTAACTAGCGTTTGCATGAAGTCCAAGAATGCATTTTATGGTCTATAAAATATAATTCCTTTCCTCCCCATTAAATAAAGACAGTAAAAATATCTGACAGCACGTTAGAGACAGAGATCACGGCACTGAACTACCTCTAATGCAACAGAAGGGCTGCTCCAGGGGAACCTTGCCTCCCTTAAAACCTTCCAACTCTGTTAAGAGCATAACTCCATTTGGAAAGGAGGTACTACAACTTTAAGCTTTGCAACTACCTTTTTAATTTTTTTTTTTTTTTTTTAAAAAAAAAAAAAAGGAAAAACAAAAACCCCCAAAACAAACCAAAACAACAGAGCTCAGTGGTCAACCAGCCTGGTTCTGCTTTAGTATTGCAGAACACGTCTGCTCTGTCCTGCTCCCTTCTCACCCCACCACTTGGATCTGTGGCACAGGACAGCGCGCTGGTGTAAGGAGTAAAAGGGGCTCCCCAAAACTCCCCCCCCATCTTCCCCTCGCTTCCACCACTCAGAGTCTGGAGCGGGAGTTACACATTTCCTAATTACGGGAAGCATTTAACCAGACTCCTTCAGTACCCCGGTGGTAATGCCCACCAGGAAAGTAATCTCTACACGACCAGGATGCAAAATGGCTGCTGAACTGGTACCGTTTTCCACTGTGTGTATGTGTGCRAAGGAAAAAAAAGACCAGACAGAGGCCTATCTTTGTGCACCTCTGTCCTGGATCAGTCCTACCTGGCTTCCTCATTTGTTACTATCATCAGAGATTGACAGTTGCCCAATCTGTTGTCTCAAGTGTTTCCTATTTGTAGGAGGAAAAAAAGTCTGATTTGGTTCCCTACAGCGCAGAGCAATAGAGGAGGAGGAGGATGAGAAGGGCCGGGGCTGGCTGCGGCAGCAGGCTGGCTGCACGGCGATGGCCCTCAGCAAAGCAGCACTGTGCCCCCGTACCACGAGACCGAGCACGATCGGTTTGTCACACGCTTTCTGTGAGGAGCCGCGGGAGTTCAGAAGCCTCAGTTTACAAAATCTGAGCCAAAAGAGGGTTGATTTATAAAGCGCTCAGCACCTCCAAGCTATCAGAAGCCAGCAGACACGTGACAAGGGCGCAACGGGAGAAGGATGCCCCGCGAGGCATCCGAAGGGGCCTCTCAGACTATCTGGGTTGGGTTTTTTTTTTTTTCTTCACTCTTTGACCCAAATCCTCATCTCAGGTCCTGTCCTCAAGTACCTGCGAATGAGAGGCATGGGTGGGTGGGATCCCGGAGTAAAGGTGCTACAGGAGAATTTAGCTGTTTGCTTGTTATTGTAACGTCGCCTAACGGGGTTTTACTGAAAGAGTCATATTTTCTCCTGCTGTTGGGTAAGTGAAACTCATGACTCGAATCACTACCACAAAAATTCCTGTTGATGTAGCAATTCTGGGTGAACTGCCGGGAGCCACTCTCTAGTAAACCCAGCAAATTTCATACCAAATTTCCTGTCGCCTCCCTTGTGGTTTCCATGTGCGATTGGGCCTTCGATGCAACAAGGGGTTACTGCAGAATAGATGGCTCCAAGGGTTTCAGGCCCTCGTGAAAACCAAGAACTTGCAAAATTCTCTTTCCCCAGGGTTGGTAACTTTTGTCTATCTTTCTTTTTCTTTTTTTTTTTTTNTTTTTTTTTTTTTTTAAAAAACAAACCCAAAAAGTTAACTCAAAAATGTAACCTAAAGGCAACCTCAGGAAAAACTCCCAGAGATAACACTGAAAGCCATCAATATTCTGACCTCCTAGGAGAAGCTGGGAAGGTTGCTGTTGAGGTTATTTTGTTTTTCAGAAAGCCTGCCTTGGAAAAAAAACCTTTCCACTGCATCATATCCTGGTCCACATTCCTTGCCGTAATCTTTTAGCTCAGATGCGTGGAGATGTCTTTGAAAGATGTAAAAGAGGTCGAGAGCCCCCTCAGCTAATTGCGCTGGCTGAGAAACAAAACTTGTGGGCTGGGGTAGGATTTGTGTCAGACTGACCTTCTGCGAGACCAGCTACTCCTCTGAATAAAACCCTCTCGCTGCCTCCGCCAGAATCCTCCTGCCACTCAAGTATCATCTTGCTGTAACAAATTACTCCTAACCCAGGATTACGGCTCTTTCCAAATCCCTCCTAGAGAGCCAGGAAAGAAACGTTCCCTCCCAGGATTCGGCACCAGTTGTTTCCCCTATCAATAATCCTCCTGTTTGCTCCTCCAACGGCGTTAGTCCATGGGGCCAGCAAGACCACTCGCACCCATTTTCCTTCCAAACACAAGCTGGATGTCTCAATTGTCCATCAGAAGAGGAAAAGATGAAGGCTTGCCTTTGGATACCCATGGAAAAGACACCCCGTCTGGCCAGAGGCAAAGCTGGTTAAGTAGGAAGAATTATATTTAGGCGGAGGACTAAGTGAATCATTTGGGATGAAAGCAAAACCAAACAAATGAAGTATTCACTAAATCTGTGCTGTCACCTCTTGTTCCTGGGCAGCCACCCTGTGTATTTATTTTCTGGTTTCCTCCAGCACCACCAAAACAATGCAATACGCATTTATGGTATTTAAATTAAGTATTTTAAAAATATTCTTAGTTGAATCATCAGCCACACAAGCTCTTCCTCAAGAACAAATAAAATGTTGTTTTTTTCTTAAAGGAGATGCAGATAGACAAGATGTGAAAGCAAATACGGTCCAGAATTGAGACTGTGAATTATTTTTCCGGATTAAAAAGGCGCTCCAATGAAAATAAGTCCAATTCCTGTAAAATTCAAATAATGGTGTGGCATTTGAAAGGCATTTTGAATTTTCAAGTAAGAGTAGGTTATGCATTAAATTTAAACTACTTCTGTTGAATTGACATATTTTAGGGACAAAGATGTACAAAATATACTACTGGAAGTTTTGGATAAATGTTCTTTTTGTTTATTTAGAGAGATAAATTTTCTTAAGTCAAAACAACTATACTGGCCTATCCACTCCCTGAGCCAAAGTGACAAGAAACAAAAGTCAAACAGCACAATGCACTATCACAAAATAATCCTTTCGGTTTTAATGAATTGGGAAAAAAAGGAAAACCCATGTTTTTAAACAGCAAATTGAAATCATACACTGCTCCACGTATCTAGAGGAAAAAAAAAAAAAMCAGATTTTCTTTTGCATAGGGAAAATGCAACATGCGTGAGCCTGCATTTTTCCCCTCAAAGGGTGGAGGGAAGAGGGGCAGGAGAAAAAGTAGTAATTTAAAAAAAAAAAACCTTGTAGAAATGCTGGCTGGGAGAGGGCCTCTGTCCCATGGAGAAGGGTATCAGCAGCTCTGCAATAGCTCATGTCCTGGAGGGACTCTGCCCCATGCGCCAAATTCTTGCGGTTGTGGAAGAGGTTTGTTTTGGAGAGGTGAGGGTTGCTTTTCTGCAGCAATCCGGCAGCGAACACCTAACTCATGGCCCCGGGGAGCGGAGCCCGTGCTCCYGCAGACACAACACGCCCGCGCTCCCCAGATTTGCATTTGTCACACTTTCATGCCACAGCCCCAAAGTTAAAACAAAGGAGTCATCAGAGCAGCCCTGAGCATATAAATCTGTAAATAGACGAAAATGTTGCTCTTGTTGCTAAATATAGTGCAGGCATTCTGAACTGGCTGGCCCGCAAGGCAAGTTTTGTATTTATTTATTTAAAGGACCGTGGTTTGGGAACACTGAGTGTTTTTTAAGCCTGTTCATGTATATTATGTTCCCTCTCTCGATATGAATATAAAAAAAAAAAAAAAAAAAAAAAAAAATTAAAGGAACTTAGCAGGTACTAGAAAAACAACTTCCACTTAAAAGCACCAGAAAGCAGAGCAGAAAGACATATTTGGCTTTGTAACAGGAGCAAAGTCTCCTCTGAGGATGGTAAATCAGGTTCATACAGAGTTAAATGCAGAATAGCTTCAACCCCACCACTCTGACACAATTAGCAAACGCCTTGGTCCCTATGGGAGTTCTCCCCAGGATCGGGCACTGATCCCTCTGCTGAGCCGTCGGGAGGGAGGGATGCAGAAGCCAGGGCTGCCCAGGAGGAGAGGGGACCCCCATCAGCCCCCCTCGGCTGAGAAATGCCTGCAAAACACTGCGTTCCCGAGGAAAACACAAACCAGGGATGCACAGCAGTCCACCCTCCCGAAGCCGGCACAGGGCAACCTATTTACTACTAAATCCTGGCAGCTAGGCAGCAGCTCGCACTTTGCTTTCGCAGGAGGGTGAGAGCTGGGGGTGCGACAAGCCCGTGCAGGAGGAGAGGGCAGGAATCCCCGGGGAAAGGCTCCGGGAGATGACAGCCCAGCCCTGGACCACCCAGGAGCCAGCCTGCAAAAGAGCACTCCCCTACGGGATGCTCTCTGAAAGCCAAGGGCCCAACCCAGGCGCTGGGGCAGCGTCACGGACCCCGAGGGGACGGGGTGGTCCCCACAGCGGCTCGGGGCGAGGACGGGGGCACAGGCCGGCCCCCACGGACCCGCTGGGAGAGCCACGGACAAACCTGCGGCACCCGAGCTTTCACATGCCTGCGCTAAGTGCCCTGGACCCACAAGTGCCAAATGAATATTTTAGGTTTTAGCCTTACCTGCAAGTGATAAAAAAGAAAAAAAACAGTAGCTATTCGAGGTTTGTTACAGCTGTCTTAACAAAACAAAACAACAAAAAAAAAAAAGGCTTTTTCTTAGCAGGGCGGGGGGTGGAAGGGGCTGCATCGACAGCTCTACTAGCCAGAGGCACTTTGCAAGGAGGAAAGTAGAACTCAAGATGTGGGCAGGCCTCAGGTTTCAGAGCCTCAGGGCACATCCAAGAGACACCAACCTATTTACTGAACAGCCGGGAAAGCAAAGGCTCCAATCTTACAACATTTTATAATCTTATTGTGGACACTTATATTTTATAAGTTCTTGAGGTCGAAGAGACTGGAGCGGGGAGGGACACAACAAGCCGTGTTAGCTGTCTGGTGGGGTTTTGAGAGGCGTTTTTGTTTTTTAAAGATGAGGTAGGATGACTGCATACAAGGGTAATTATAAATCAAGTAAGGATCAATGAGCTCCCTTCATAGCAATAGCTTATTTATTTATTTTAAAAATCATGACACAGCATTTCTGTTCTATTTCCAAGTCAAATTTGTCCTAGGTGGAATCAGAGGAAGAAAAAACAGGTTCCTAAACAGATTTTTGAGAGCATTAATAGACTGAAGAGCATCTGAGCAGGACAGTAAGTTGAAGTTAGTGTTTCTGCATGCTGCACAGCTCACCCGATAACCTCAGGAGGGACCTTTCATCTCAACACACAAAAGGTCATTACAGTGCACCCTGCTCCCACTAAGGAGCTTACCTCTCACATGTAACATCAGGCTTATTAAGCAACGTGCGATGATACAATAGCTGCTAAACTACTGAAAATTATTATTCTTTCCTCCTGCCCCTCCATAAGCATGTGGAGGATGCTACCTGAAGGGCAGAGGGAACTCAAACTGCCCTGCCCTCCCTGCTCCCCGGGTGATCCCTCCTGGGGAGGATTTCCAGTGACAGCTATCAGGGGTAGCCCAAGTATTGTAGAAGAATTCCTCTGACTGTGTATGGGTTTAATCAGAATAATTAACTGGGGGGGGGGGGAGAGAGAGAGAGAGAGAGAGAGAGAGAGAAATAATTATTTGTCCAGACCTCAATGCAATCATCCACCACCTCTTCCATCGGTCCAGGAAAAAAATCGGCAGCTCCTGCAAGACCTGCTTCAGGCTGTCATTCTGTGGAGCTGGATGTTTTGCCATCACTTCTGAATGATAATTGGCTCAAAAATTAACACGCCTCACTGTCCCTGTAGAAAGAGCCCTGTGGTCTCATCCAGTGGGGTCATTACCCGCTGGAGCATTCCACATTTCCTCGAGAGGGCACGAATGTCCTGAACTCCCACACACTTCAGAGCAGTTAATTCACTCAACAGGGCGAAGTATTCAGGTCAGGATTTTTCCAAGAAGCCATAAGGACTTGGGTGCCTGATTGGCTTTGCTCCTTTGTGAATCCCATCCCTTGCACTGGTGAGTGATTTAAGACCCACACCAAAGCTCTGCTCAAAAGGTCAAAAATTTGCAAAAATATAGTGACTAATACTTTTTTATTTTATAAGTAAATTTACAGAAGTCGGAGTTGTATCAGATGAAGTGCTTTCACCCTCAAAGTAATTTTAAACCTCCTCTCTGAGTTTATTAAGGCCACTAATTTTTCTCCTCATCCGAGTCTCCTATTTTGTTCCAGGACAAAGAAGAATACGCCTCTGTCTGGGGACTAACGGTATCCTTGGTGTATCTCTCTCATATAAATGTGTTTGAAAACAAACAGAGCTCTTTGGTTTTACTTTACTAGAGAGTTTAACACTCACATCAATCATTCCACATATGTACACACCAAAATACACTGCAGACAAACCCATATCCTATCAGTCCCACGTAACGATGCTTTAAACTTGTGAATATAATATATCAGGCCAATTCATCCACAAGTGTCAAGCACCTTGGTGAAGTTACTGAAGTCTTCAGTGTTTTGCCCCTCAGAAACTCCGATTCCAACATCATTACTACCAATGCCAAATTATTAAGTATTTGTGACTACCCTGTGCTGCCTAGTAGCTTCTACCTCATATCCCAAGCCATGCAGAAAAAGGCCTGGCTATGCACCATCATGCAAAATCATACAAAATTCCCCACCTTATTTGCAATGCATTGGAAAAAAAAAGGGAAGGAAAAAAAAAAAAAAAGGAGAATAGAGGCCACCAAAATAGCAGAAGATGGCAATGGAAAAATGGATGGAGCAGCCATTCGCCCACACATGTCAGGAGCATTTCAAACAGAAGTGGGAAGGGAATTAAAAAAAAAAAAAATATCTGGCATGGGGAAGTCCATACTATCCACTGTATGCTTCGCCAGGGAGTGGTTAGAGATTTTTTTTTATTATTATTATTAAAAGAAGGGGAAAGGTAACTGTTTGCCAACAGACTTTACCTTAATCATTTTGAAAATGGAGAAAACCCAGAAATGACAAAGTGCAGGCAAGCTGCAGGGCAGGGCTACAGGGCTGCAAGGGTGCATACATGGCCACCACCAACCGTTGGGACCACCAAGTAAAGCAGCCCCCTGCACCAACCATCCCACCTATTCCTCCCGTGCAGGAGGAATTAAAAAAAAAAAAAAAAAGGTAACAAAATAAAACAACAAGCCTGCCCTTCCGTAGGGCCTAGATTAATTGCAAATGCAAATGAAGCCCTTCTGCAGCACTAGGGTCCATTTCCAGGGAAATGCGTGCGCTCGCCTCTGTTTACTCCGGCTCCAGCAATGCAGCACAACCTTCAGTCAAGCTATTAACTTGAACGTTGAACTTCACAGCGCTGGCTGTCTTTCTCAGCCATTCTTTTGATGTTACCTCCAAAGCAAAAGATCAAAGACTTTGAGTGTGGTGAGGGGAAGTCCCAGGCTCTTAGCCTACCAGCCTGTGATATATGTTAAAATCCTGGCCAAAAGAGAGAGCAAAGGGAAAAAGAAAGGAAAAGCTATCGAAGAAAGCATCCTAGCAGAGCGGTAACACAAGGAAGCAAGCAGTGCAGCAAAATCCACGTGTCGCATCTACCTGGGTTCACAACCGCAGAAATGGGGCTTGTTTCTCTGTCGCTGCATTTCCTGGCAGTACCAGATCGCTTCCTAAAATCAGCAGCYCTCCATCACCCCTTCTGACACATAGCTGCACCTTGCATGCTGCCCGGAGAAACGGCAGATGCGTGCCAGCAGCACATCCCTAATGAGAAAAGCATCCCTGGCCGGTACATCGTGCAAACCCACAAGCTTTGCAGGATGGGGAGAGACGACACAGGACCAGGGCTCTGCGAGACACTGAATTTCCACGTCCGCCACAGGCTCCTGGGGCATCCTGAATGAGTCACATGAAAATAAACCCTTCGCCTCAGCCTTCCTGATTGTAAAACGCGGATAATATTGCCCTGCCAGGATAACAGCCTATTCTTCCTTGTGGGGCCCCGAGAGGCGGCGGTGCTAAAGGCCATGCTGCTATCTGCAGGGGTCCAAGTCCACACACCCCCTCACGTGTCACCACACCCTGGGCAGGAGGGGAAGCCCACGGCCACCGCACGTCCCCAGGGACAGGCAGCTCCCACATCCCCGGGTGGGTGCAGGGGCTGCTGAAGACGGGGCTGCGTGGGGACAGCTTCCGTCACATCTCACCACCGTCTCCCGGGAGCAGATCTGGACACCTTTGGGAAGGCTAGTCCTGCAGGAAAACGTCTAGAAAGTAATCGCTTTTCCCCTCCCTCAGCCTGTTTATTTTGTTGTTTGTTTGGGGGTTTTGGTTTTTTGTTCTGTTTTTTGTATTATTTTTATTTTAGCCATGTGTTTAGAAGGGGACAGGAAGGGGGAGATCTTTTTTTTTCTATATATATAATTTTTTTATTTTAAGATTCTGTCCAACCATTGTCCCCTTCCTGAGCCTTTTTTTGGGTTTATTTATATTCCCATAATACATAACAGCATTCCAGATTTAGACGGTGACACTTGGTTGACACGGTCAAAAGTGGATCCAGTGCAGCCTGTCTGCCAAACCAAGCCCCTCATCCATCAGCTGAAGTCCTTTTACTGCAGGGTCATGAAGGAATCACAGACTGTTTTTCATTCCTTTCTACCAATGTCCCTCCTAACTCTAGAAACCAAAACCCTCTTATGCTTGTCAGCTCCTCCTCTTCCCCACCCCCGTGAATTCAGCTCTTGGCATTCACCAGCATAAAAAGCCATGGGATTCAAAACAGAAATTCTTCAAAACAGAATTCATGGCATTAAGCAGTAAGTAGGATATTCTGATTTTATTGTACTTTACTTACTCCTACTTAGCTCTAATCCTCACTCCCTAGACAGGGGCTTGCTCTCGCTCTCAGCGAAGTCGATAGGAATTTGGCTATTGACTTCAATGGAAGTGGGATCAGATCCTCACATCTGTTGCACAGGGCAAGCAATATGCAGAGAAAAAAAAAAAAAAAAAAAAAAAAAAAAAAAAAAAAAAAAAAAAAAAAAAAAAAAAAAAAAAAAAAAAAAAGGGGGGAAAAAAAAAAAAAAAAGGGAAAAAAAAAAAAGAAAAAAAAGAAAAACCTCAACATTGAATTGTGAAATGATAAATGACCTTGGATCAGGATTGCAAATAACGGATGCAGGGGAGCTCTGAATCTGCAAACCCCAGGTAATGCCATCAATTCCTAGACCAATTCCTCCTTTCTTAAAAAGGCAATTCAAACAACTACAGGGGGAGGGGGAAAAAAAAAAAAAAAGAAAGGGAAAAAAACGCCAAACCGCAACAAAAAATAACCCTCCAGTCACAGTTTCTAATACAAAAGGACCAGCCGGCCTCTCAATAAAGCTTTTTCACGGAGAGGAATCCCTCAGCTCCCTTCCCAGCCCTCCTCTCCCCGGGGGTTCAGAGCACAAGGCGAGCAGACTGGGCAGGCACACGTGAGGAGGCGGCAGGATCCCGGGCCGCAGAAGATGGAACAGTGTGAGAAGTCAAGTACTAGATGCTGCTCCACAGCACGAGAAGGATCCAAGATAAACAAGACCTCGATCTGGAACGTGATCCTGCCCTGCGTCACAGCCCCACGATAATGCACCAGGAGTCAGGATTTCTTGGCATCAACCACACTATCAGCAATAAACAAGCCAGTTCTCTAGAGCTACAAGGGATGCAAAGGGAGTTGGGGAGGGAAGGAGAAAAAAAAAAAGAAAAAAAAAGAAAAAAGGCAGAATTACCTGTGTATCAAACAAAAAAACTATATAAAATGAGTATGCAAAGAAGCAACTGCCAAAACTGTGACGGGAAGAAAGAAAATGAGATACTGAAACAAATCTTATATGCCTCCTACCTGCAGAGATGCCATTCAAGGATTAGGCATCTTGGCAGAATAGTTTCTCCTTGTGATAAACGGAGGGCAGCAATGGTAGCTTACAAAGGACAGGCCCAAGATTCAAATTCCGCACCTAAATCTCCTTAATATCACAAAGAATTTGAAAGTCCTCTAAAAAAAGAATTAAAAATAAGTAAACATGTAACAATCTAGCTGGCTCTCCAAAATTCCTGAAGTCTGTTTGCTCTCTGCACTCCACGGCAATCAGAATAGCTAGTCTCCCTCTTCATTTATACTCCATTTCAAGTCGTGGTTCTTACTACGTGCAGTGCGTTCACCGTGCCAGAAAAATCACTTAGCTTGGAAAAAGCCAGAAAAAGACTGATGAAACTGGGGRAAAAAAGAAGGCAGGGACAATATTTTGCTAAAAAAGTAAAGACGACATTTGCGTTCGGACAGGAGCTAACATAGTGCCTATAGTCTCCAATCCACCCAAGCACTTAAGCACCTGCTTAACTTTTAAGCTGAAGCAGCCCTGCGGGCTGCAATGTATTTCAAGTCACAGAGGTGCTCCAAGGCATGGCTAGATTAGTGCCCGAGCAGTGCTGGCCGAGTCGCTAGCATTTATTGACTGCACATATGGCAGGAAGAGCTTTAAAGCTGCACAGCAAGTGGCTTTCAAAACCATCAGACCTGCAAAGAGAAATCAATACAATTTGCTTCTAACTACCCAGTCTTCAAGTCGGGTTTTTATTCCTGACCCACCTTCTCGCTCCCCCATCCTGCCTGATCCAAGATGCCCCAGACGCTCGGGTATTGGCACCGAGGGAAAACCCAGGTCAGAACAGAGGGATGTGACAGGAACAGAAGGAGAGCGTCACGTACTGCTCGCTCTAACACACTGTAAAAAGTCACCTCCTGCAACACACAAATTCTCGCAGAATTAAATCCCTTATAATCCCATCTAGCAGAAACAAGGTAGAGCAGTATGCTGGTGCTTAAGACATCTTAGTCTTTAAGAAAGTACATTTTGTTGTTTTTTTGTTTTTTTGTTTTTTTTTTTGTTTTTTTTTTTTAAAAACCAAAAACAAAAAAAGAAAAAAACCCAACAACAACAAAAAACCCAACAAAAACACACACCACCACAACCTGCTTCTCTTGAAAAGACCTTGAATTCAAGAAATTTTAAACCCGAGTCAAACTTCTCTGTGAAGGCACTTTTTGTTTGCTGGGCTTTTTTAAGGACGTTACAGAGAATAAACCTTTGAATATTTTCACCTTTCCCAAATGTGATTATTTTTATAGCGGCCCATATACATGCTACTCTAGTTCATATGTACAAATAAATGTGCTGAGCTAATATTAAAACAACCGACTGCAGTAAGACTCAGAAGCGTCTTCTACAAGAATATACAAACACAAGCAAAATAAAACGTATGCTGCTTCCCAAATTAAGAGCTGCTAATTGTGTTTACAACTTCTTTCCCACTGGGAAATGCTATCTGTGGTCCAGCAGTCCACCTTCCCCTCTCCCCCACAGCAAACGACCTACCAACTAAGTACCAGCTTTATGCTCAAGTTGGTCAACTGGGTTTTTGCTTAACCCACAGGCATTTTTCCTATTTCAAAGTTTCTATTAACTCCTACTGATGTACCCTAAAAGAAGTTTTAAGGGCTTGGAAGCACATAAATAAAATAGACCAGCACAGCCGAATGAAAGCCTTTCACCTGCAGTGGTGGTGATAAAAATTTTAGATGCAGCCGCAGACATGGCCCCTCCATAGACTTAAGATAGCTGCGATTTCCAGCCATTCAGCAATCTCCTGGCCACTGAGCTGCCTTGGTTACACCAAAACAAGCATCAGGACAGGACCGGAGGTTTGGGTTGGGTGTTCCAGGACTTGGTTTTCTTTTTTTTTTTTTTTTTTTTTTTTTTTTTGGCTGTAGCAAATCTGATATTGACTGCAATTCAGACGTGTGCTGCTAGCCTGTACAGTGATGATAAGAAACCTGGAAGAAGAGAGGGAGATGGCAAGGAAGAAAATGTGGGAGGAGGGAGTGTGACTTGATGTGAAACCCTGAAGCAGAAAAATAAAGGCTTGCTTCAAAGCTAATGCTGTGTACTAAACCTTCTGGCCTTGTTTGCTCTGTAAGGCGCATGCCCAACTACAGACAGGCTGTGCCTGCAAGGTGGGAACTCTCTGAAGAGTGACCAGAGAGTTTGCTGCTTTACTGACAAAGTTCAAGCCACTAAAAAAATGGATGAGTGCAAAACTGACCCGTCCTCCATGGTGTCACATCAGCAAACCCCGTCAGAGCTGGTTATTTGTCCCTTTCTAGCACCCTACCACTAACTTTGCACAATAAAAGTTGATAAAACCAGATATAAAAAAATTCAATACACCTGTATTATTTTTTTTTTTTCCCTTTTTTAGTCCCAAAGTGTTTTCCACATCTAAATGAAACTCCCACTGTGAGGAAGTGTCTAACAGCAGATTCTGTTCAAAAACTTACTACAGAGGCTCAGGTCATGGCGCTCATGAAACATCCAGCAATTAACTCTTTCCATAAAGTTCATTTGGCAAAAAAAAACATCAATCCTGCTTTCTCCTAACACAGCTTTCTGCTTCAGCCCCCACATCAGATGTTAAGCTGAGAGCATTTTAGGTACTGTCTGGTCTACAGAGCCATGATAAATTAAGTAGTGCCCAGTTGCACAAACGAAATGAATACATGGATCCATTTAAAGTATACTGACGTTAATTAAGGGGACCCTACAGATAATCCCAAATTTTCTAATCCCTTACGCTTTCCACCCACGCAGTAGGACTAAAATCCCCATCCCCAAGACCACTCGTTTAGCAGAGCATCCTCACTGCAGCCCCGCCAAGCCCTGTGCCATTGGTCTTCACTCAGCTGTGGGTCCCAGTGGGTAAACTTTGTTCTGTTCTTGATCAGTAATCCTAAACAAACCTGTACCTTGTTGGTACCCAACACTTTTATTCCGCCTTCTCAGGCTCGTTCTTTTGTTGCATTTGAAGTAGTTTTCTTACCTTCCAGACCCCCACCATGTCCAACCCTCCCTGGGCAAACACAAGCTCAGGTTCAGAAGCCCTGTGGGGGCTGAAAGACTGGGCAATGCTCACCATCGTCATCACTACCGACAGCAGTGAGAAACAGGGACAGAAAGGCTACCAAAGGCATTGCGTATCTTCTTCATATAGGAAAATGTTTTCCTTCGTGGAAGAGATGTCAATATACCGAGAAACATATAGATTTCATAAAGGGAAAAGGAAGGGATGCAGATCTCAAAAATCAAACAGATATTCTCCGCATCCCTTATTACAGACGTGAGGCCATTTCCMCTTCAGTTCTGCTCAGGTGGGATTTCTCATACATTTCACATGCAAAAATCCCAGTGAAAGCAGGACTTATGAAGAGACAAGAAAAACCACACCATATCCTTGGCAGCTTAAGATCAACTTTGCTAACACTCACTAAATATTCTCAGCAAACCTGCCCCGCAGCCTCTCATGAAGAGGCTAACCCTTCCCTACCAATTCCCAGGCAGACATTCAGAGCCCCAGAAAAACACAGCACAGACCTTTTATTCCTGCTTCCCCACGATATATAGCAGGTCTTAACATACATGGCAGAAACACTGTTTGTTTGTTGTTACAACTTGTGCATAATATTTACAGAAGACAAACTAAACAACTTATACTATTATCAGGGGATAAATCAATTGGCAGCAGACACTTTGGAAAGCAACAGTTTGTTGCTCTGGAGCAAAAAATTGAGAAAGAAAAAGCTTTCTTTGCGCTGTGACACTGCCTCATCAGCTTTAAGCCCATTTCGCCAAATCACATGGTTGCCCACAGCTGCCATCACTGGTTTCATTTCAATTTTGATTCGATTCTATGACTTTAATTCCTCCTTTCCAATAATGGTCAAAATTACTGGCAGAAGCAATGCCAATGATAAAACCATGCCCCAAAAATCTAGCCTAATTTACTCCGATGACTGCATTTTGACAGGGATCTCACATTTATTTAACACCATTCAGGCAGATGATGAATGCCTAGGTGATTTACAAATAGCGCTAATAGATGCAAATATACCTGGCCAGGAACCATCAGATACAGGCCATACAGATACAGCACATAAATATACAGGCAGCAAATATGCCAAAGCCATGTGTCTTGAAAACGCTTTCCTTAGTGATCTGATGGCTGTTACTGGCTCTCTGCAGCATCACAACTATACCCTCAAAGAAGTGAAGAGCTATCCTATAAGCAAGTGACACCAAACCCAAGAAAGACCCATATTGCTGGTACCCAGGTTAAGAACAAAGAAAAATATTTTGTTGGACCCTCACTCAGGGTAGTCAATATCAAATCTAATAACGTAATTTAACTGGATCCAAGTCTCTCTTCTTCCCAGTGTGAAGTCACAAGCATTTCAGTCGAAAAGGCTAATGATGTGGTGACTAACATAAAGAAAGTCCCTCTCACATGCTTGACTCTATCCCAGTATGTAGAAATCGAAACCCACCAAATTCATCCAAATATAAACATACAGCACATGGGCTGCTCTGCTGAATTTGGTAAAGAAACAACTCAGTTGTCATCCCCACAACCGAACCCTACCCAGCGCGTGGGCAGGGAGTGGGGAGAAGTGGGGTACCTGATGATCAACCTTGTGCTTGTACACCTGGAGTTATTAACATGAAATGTGTGAGCAGGTGGGATTTTGGAAATGCAGAGTATTTAACTGGTGAGCAAAAGCTTCCTCTTTGACCAAGGCATGGATTTAACTCAACTGTCAATGTCACCTGGGTTGCTGGAAGCTGGGAAAGTTTGAGTTCTTGAGCTGGKGAAAGCGGCCAGACCTGGCCAGGAAGATCAGCCAACCCACCAAAGCCCTTCCTCCTCATCCTCACAACATTTCCATACTCAAAAGACAGCTGTAGTAACTTTTCATTGCCAGTCTTTCTCTTATGCTCATTTTTAATCTCATGATGAAAAGCCAGGCATGGAAGACTTGGAAGATTTTTTAACTTTAAAAAAAAAAAAACAAACAAACAAAAAACAAACAAAAAAACAACAAAAAAACCCCACTACATAGTACTTTGATTTAATTTTTTAAAACATTTCCTCCTGCACGATCTCCTTCTCCAATCATACTTTGATACTGTCTTGCATCCATCCAGTGACTTGGCCTCCAAAGCGCTCTCTCAGCAAAGATCTATTTAAAGACCATTCCCATGAGGAAAGCATGCTCAGCCCCATTTTGCATAGGGGCAGGACAGGGGAGAGGGAGTCTGAGTGATTTGCTCCAAAAATGAAAACGGGAAGTTTGTGGCAGAGCTGGAAATAGATCCCACATCACAGTTCTCCGTCCTGTGCATGACCCCACGCCGTCCCCAGCCTACCTCCTACGGTGGGGTGATGCTCTGCAGTGCTGCAAAGGCCACCCCATCACCCCATGCGGCTTCAGGCAGGAGCAAGGGTCCCAACAGCGGGCAGATCTGGGGACTCACCAGGGCAGGCAGCACGCCAGCAGTGAGGGTGACACCCAGCAGCCACGGGATCAGTGATGACAAACGAGCGGGGTCTCAGGTCTGCATCTTGCAGAGGAGGCAGCACTGCAGCCATCCTGGGCACGGCAGGCTGTCCCCGCTCTAGCACGACTTCCCCACTACTTGCTATTCTGGGATATTGTCCTGCTTCTGAGGCTGGGAGAAAAATAGCCTCAAGTACAGCAGCTCCATTCAGCACCACTTCCCCTCTCCTCCTCGCTTGGTTCACGAACATAACAGGTCAGGTCACGCAAAACGCTAATATTAGTGGATAACAGGGCCATTTTTAAACTTCTAAATTAAACTAAATTTGCTAGGACAGGCAGGTCATTCACCCAAGTTATCCCTTGGTTTACTCCTTTTTTTAGCTATTGAAACGACCCACAGCAGTGTAGCCCCAGCATGAAGCCCAGCCAGCACAAAAAAGCGGGATGCTGGCAGGGAGGAGCAGGGAACACGACACCTTTTCATGCACCATCTTGCTCTCCATCCCAACCCACATCCTCTTCCCACCGTGTAACTGCCCTTCCTCCCCAGCATTTTGGGGTGGAGAGATGGCACCTTGGATGAAGCTGCTTCACAGGGGCACAAGGCAGCCGGGGGCTTGCCATGCCCAACAGCACCCGCAGTCTCCTGGGCACAACTCCCCCGTACCCTGCATCATGGTACCTGGACCCCTGGGAATGGGGAGAGCCATGCTGGGGCAACAGGGCCCTTATTCAGAGAGGGGGTCACTCTCTAAAAATATTCTTCTGGATAAATACTCCTGGATGACTGAGAAAACAAAAGGGAAGAAACCAACAGTCTGCTGAAGGTATATTTACCCTACACTCTGATAATAACGGGTGTAGGAAAAATGAAAGCAGACAAAAGTCCCAAGTCCACATTAGTGGAGACTAGTTCATGGTGAAAGGACAGGCCTTTCTCCCACACATGGCATTTATTTTTCTGTGGATTGCTTCATTCAACAGCAGCAAACGTAAGCTAGTCACAGCCCTCCCGCTCCTCTGATGCCACCCTACACTTGTAGTGACTTAGGGCTTTTTCAGGTCAACACAAAGAGGAGGGAATTAAACCCCTTACGCACAAGGCCAAGGCGTAAGCAAATGCTCCTAAGAAGCATTTCAGGGGAGAGAAATACCAACTTCTCTAATTTAGATCCCCTAAAATTAGGTGCATGGGATTTCCTACACCCTGCCCCTTGGTTTTATTTTCAACTACAACTAAACTTCCCTAGAACAGCTCAAGGATGACATAGCTTTTTTTTTTTTTTAAGTAAGATTAATCATCTTCATTTAAAAATACTAACAGAGGTCACAGGGCGGAAAGAACTGAACTTGAATTAAGCACAGTCAGTTTTCCCTCTTCCAAGACTTCAGAGCAGTTATGAAAAATACACATTAAATGAGAAACAGATTCATTGCTGGGAAGTTGAAGAGAAGGTGGATGGTGTGGAGAGTAGGTTATTTCAGACCTCCAGGGGAAACCCTCAGCAGAAAACCAAGAGCCAAGAGCTGTGGCTTTGCCGCGGTGGGTTTCTGGCTGAGCTGCAGTCCCCAGAGCCAACTCCCAGCGGAGCCAGGGACAGGGGCTGGGGGGGGACAGTGCGACCACCGCAGCCTAGATCGGGGCCAAGACAGAGCAAGCCCCAGGTGTTTCAGCAGCCGTCCCCCCCAAGATCCTGCCCCAGGGGTACACGCACATAAGGCGTGCTGGGGGGTGGCTGCAGCCACTGCTGTCCTCGACGGCAGAGCAGCAGAAAGAAGAGTCTCACCCTTTTTTTTCTCCCTTCTCCTTAAGAGCTTGCTGCCTCACAAAGCCCTTCGTCACACTTGATTTTTCCAGTTCCTTTTGCACAAAACGCAGCATAATAACAAAATAAAACAGGGATACGGAGAACAATGAGTTCAACAGATTAATGGACAGGCGCAGCCATCTTCAGCTTTTATAGCCATCAGCCCTGAAGAGCACTCCCTTCCCCGAAGCCTTTGAAATGAGCCTCGGCAGTCCTTGGACCTTGCAGGCAGCTACTGACAAACACGCACCTTCCTTTCTCAACTAAATCCCGAAGATTCACCTTCTGGCCATGCGCACGTCAATCTTATCATCATTATTAAAGTTTTATTGGCACAACAATGCAAACTCTGAGCACAATGCATTAACCTTGTAAAAATAACTGAGAGAAGCCAGGTAATGGAAAGAGCAGGGGAAAGCTTTTTCATCTCTCTCTCCCTGAAGATGGGGCGGGGGGAGAAGCCTGCAGATCTCTCAGCAGTGCTGAGTCATCACAAAAGGGATTTCCAGTCTCTCCCCTCACCCCTCAAAAACCACCCACAACTTCTTGAAGACACCTTGAAAGCACTGTCCTCCAACCCAACTCATCGACTGAAATTCCTTCCCCTAAAAGACAACACGATTCTGTCCTACTATGGCATATTCAAAAAGAGGAAGGGGGGGGGGGAATTACAATGTCCAGGAAAGTAGGAAAGGTTACACTCAGCAGACAAGGACTCCTATTTTCACCATAGCAACAAGCCTATTTATAATATGGCGTACCTGCATCAAAGAGCAGACACAAGAAGCTAAATGCAAGTCTAGTGGTACATTCAAGCACTAAGATGAAGAAGCAGCTCACATAAGCATGTCAACGAAACGCTTCCAATTACATTACATGCACAATTATTAGCATTTACTCTGAACCACCTTTCTTGGTTTTTTTTTTTACCCAGGTAAGAGTGGCAGGGATGGGGGGTGGCATTACAAAAGGTCCAGGTGCAGGGGAGGATCAAAAGGAGGCAATCCCAGCAACTTGGCTTTTAAAAGGGGAGACTTCACCGAGAGGCGTTACAGGAGGAGGTCGCTAACTAAGATGGGAATGGGAAGTTACTCACTAATTGTTAGTTTGCTTTAAATAGAGTGGAAAATATACATCGRTAACAACCACTGTTGTAGTCCTCAATTTGCCAACAGAGAGTAGATACAGTCTTCACACCTCAAACACCTGATAAACCTCCCCATATTTGAGAGAGAAAAATAACCAGCTACTGGAAATTATCATCAGACTAATAATCATATTCCCAAGAGTAACACTCGGGTGGGAGAATACACCTGCATCCATCTCCAGAAGGAGTACAAAATACTCCAAGGGCAGCCATAACTCATACAGGAGGACTCAGCCTGATCACCGCTCAATTCTACCATCTAGTGATACAACAAGTGGCATCCTGACTGATCTGTCTCAGTATGATGAACACTATTTAAAAAAAMAAACAAACAAACAAACAACAAAAAMCCCACCACAAACAAACAAACAAAAACAACAAACAAAAAAACCCCCCAAAAAAACCACGTTAAGCCACTCTAAGAATCCCATATTCAGTCTGCAAGCACCTGTCCGCTGCTGCTTCTTTTTAAGTCCCTACATGGAAGAGCAGCTGCCTGAAGAACGGGAAGATCTTAAAAATACTCGTTATCTGCAAAAGGAACGGCAGTCACTTCACTCATTCAGGTAGGAGACTGAGGAGAATTGCTTGGTGGCTGGGAAGTGGACTAGACAAAAAGACTCAAACAGCCAGATGGTACATAAAAAGGAACTTAAGCCATTTACTTCTGGTATTTAAAATATATATGGAAGCTATTCTTAAGCAAGAACCCAAACAGGTCATAGCAGAGATTTGTCACATAGAGCAGAAACAGGCAAGGCCATCTCAGATGCTCCCATCGCAAAGGTGCCCACCAAAACTGCCACTAGTAGCTCAGCATACTCGAAAGACCAACTTATAGCAGCTGAAAACACAGTCACATATTTCTAACTCGTAGTTACATGAAAAATAATGCAGATAAGAACAACGTGAGGGAGCTGAATTTGCAAGTGTGTTCAGGAATCTACCAACTTAATAGGGAATTTGACCCCTTGTTTTTTTTTTTTTTTTTTTTTAAAAACCTGAAGCAGGGGAGAGGTAAAAATGAACAAGAAATGGCCTACTCAATCACAAAAAAAAGTTCAAGATAATCCCTGCTTGAAAGAGAATGCACCAAGTAGTAAACAAACACTTTACCATGCAAACCTCTCTCCTGCTGAAGACATTTGCAAAGACTCCCATTCTGTTTTGCAAAGTATTGCTTCATAACATCTTGCTTCCACTAGCCTCTCTCAAACTTTCATGGAAGTCAGTGGGAGGTACTGGGAGACTGGTGGCAAGAGCGAGTTGGTATGCTGTAATGGGGTTTCTCCACTGGTGAAGCACATGACAGACTGGCCAACAGAGCCACCCCTCCTTCCCAAAGGTCCAGCAAGCACCTGAACGGGATTCAGAGAGACCAAGCTACATGCCAGTAAATGAACAACTTCACATTCAGTCCATRCAATGAAAGAAACGCAGAACTGAAGTGAGCAACCTCTGGCTGAAGCCTTGGTAGTATATTTTTCTAATTTTTTATGGCATGCTCCTACCTTGACTGCATGTAGAAATGAGCACCTTAAAAATCAGTTCTGGAATTAATTAAACCAAACTCATAAGAACTCTTGTGCAATTGCTAAAATCAGGCCATGTTTCCACGATGTTTATCACACGTCTGCAGTACCAGATCATCCAGCATCTATCCAGTTAGGGTGTGGGCACTCAATTATGTTCCTGTCAAATTAACAAGAGACCATGGTATGGAGTTTATGTCAGTGGCAGGAGGCCAGCTGATACCTGATCTGGCATGAAGTCTGCCGGGACGCTGAGGCTCCAAAAGATTTTATAAAACAAAAACTGGTAGAGAGGTTTTATACTAGTTCAATACTTTGCTTCCTGAGGCTGCAGCAACCTGGCTCCCTAAAATCTGATTAGCCAGTCTACCGAGCCAAAAACTCAGTTTAGCATTAGCTATACTGTCATTTCCAGCTCTACACACATTAAGACAACAATATAGACCACTGATTGAAGAAAGTGTACAGAGAGTTGCACTCAGTTGAATATGCTGATTTCTAAATCGCACCCTTATGTAAACACAAGCTACTTTGTGTCTAGATCACGTTTGAATGCTGTTGTTCCTATTGTACAGATGGGGAAACTGAGACAAACAGCAATTAAAGGAGATGCCTGAGGTCATGTCTTAGGCCTAGCAATCAGCAGAGGAATCTGGATTCCCAACTCCTACTTGTATTTTTTAACCACTAAACCACGATCCTTCCCAGTTCAAGTACAGTTTCAAGTTCAAGGATTCACAAAAAAAACATGAGCAGACTTGGTTAGATGTATATGCAGGCTGCAACGGTTCTCAAAACACAAGTAACCTAAAAAAATCTAATTGTATTTTAAAAAAAAAAAAAAAAATCACTGCAATACAGTCTTAGCTGCAGCCTGAACATTTTTCCACCAGAGAAGCAAAGTAAATACAACAACAGTGACATCTAAGTACACAGCCGATTACAGCTTTACTTTCAAAAGAGCTTTGATTGATCTTTTTTGATAGACCTGAAATAAATTAAACTAGATTGACTCACTTGAGAACGGACTGTAATCCTTTAGTCAGATCCCGGAGAACTCAAACCAAACCAGCTGTTAATTTAGGCTTTATAAGATAAAGCATGAGAAATCCAACCTGATGTACCCCAGAGCAATGGCTTACATCATCTCTGCAAGCAATCAACTTGCTGCTTCTTTTAGGAACTAATCAGTGCTTTCTACCATGTGGGTGCCAAACTTGTTTTCCGCCCCTCCAGCAGACTCTGCAGCCAAAGTAGGAGGGAGAAAGAAAGAGCAAGGGAGAAGAGGGTGTAATTTAAAAGATTCAGCTGTTGACTTCATGAAACACATTGCACAGGCTGTCCCGACATTGAGAGCGCCAAAAAAACCCCACACCAGCCCACTTACAATAACCATTTCAATTCAAACAATTGCAGGATCTCAGTCGGGAATAAACTGCCCAAATCAACATTCACAACTTAGAAGAGGAGGAGGAAGGGGGTGAAGAGGAGCACCCACCCATTTGAGGAACCAGATACGGACAGACTAAGAGAGAGGGTCAGTTATAGCCTTAGATGAAACAAAGTAGGCAAAATAAAAGGTGTTTTTTTTCTGCTCTCCCAATCGAATAATAAAAATATGCCCATCAATTAGTTCTGTACCATTGCTGTTCTGATGGGATTCTTGTTTGGCAGTTTTTATTTTGTTGGGTTTTAAGACTTTCAGATTTATCTCATCCTCATATCTGAGATTTAGTCTGCAAAAAACGTTGCTTCCTGCGACACTCCGTTTGCTGAACCTAAGGGGATCACACCAGAAATCCAATTCAAGGAATTGTGGTACTTTCAAACTGGTTTTGTCTACCAAGGAAAAGACAGCAATGAGGTTTCTCAGGTGAAGTCAACAGAAACTGATCCTTACAATAACATCAATATAATATATATTTGTGTTATAAAAAGGGACAGGCAACAGGCAGGAACACTGCTCTGAAATCATTCATAGAAGGAGCCTAACACAATTCAAAGGGAAAAAAAAAATCAGCTTAAGGAAAGATATGACTTCTAGTCATAAATCCTATCTGAAGGGAAAACACAGAGGCAACTCTTAGATGAAGTTTGAATTACACCAGACACTCACTAAACCCTTGGTAATAACACCTCCAACAAGAAGGAGACTTACTCCCACAAGACGATGGAGTGCCCTAGCCAGGTACTTCTGGGAGGGAGCACAATGCAATCTGTGTTAAACACGTGAAAGCTCTTCTCCTGGAAAAAGCCACAGAAGCATCCTCAGCCTCTGCAGAAGATGAAGCTGAGGATTACTCCAGGTGCCCACGGTGGCATTTGCAGCCCCTGTGTCAAGAGGACTACTCTTGAGGCAGCTTTGTAGAGCGTTGGGAGGGGAGGAAAGGAGAGGAAAGAAAAAGCAAAAGCATTGCAAGTATCGTGGGGCTTGAGGAAATCAGATCAGCTAAAATACTAGTCTGGGAGAAAACACCCAATCAACAAGTAGTTCCAGTAAGCTTTGTTTTATTCCACTTAAATTAAATTCTTTTTAGTAGACTCCAAGCTGGAGTTCACCGATGAAGATGATAGCTAGCTCTTCCAATTACAGGAAGGGGACATGGCAGGGTCTTCTTAAGAGCTGTAATGCTGTTTTATATTCCTGTTCCTCGAGGTAACAATGCTATGCAGAAGCATCAAGCTGATACTACCTATTATCAAACACAATACCTGGATACATTTTTCTTGGTTGAGGGTGTAACTGAATACAGCAAAACACCTTTCTAGTGCGTGCCTACCGACCAGCCCCAGCAGCCCTGTTCAGCATAGATCAGAAACTAAGTCACAACACAAGTCTGATCAGCAGTGCTCCACCAAGGAGATCATGGGCAAGGGAGAGGAGACTCTAAATGCCTTAAGATACTTTTGGAGACTACCCAGGAATAACAGAGGTGGCCTCGGATGCAAGCTTACACTATGCAGTTTTATCCAGGAAAACAAGTAGATACAAGTAAACAGCATTGCCTCACACATGTCCCAGAGGCGCTGCATACTTCAAACATGCAAGTACTCAGTCAACTTCTCAGCGCTAACAGACTCCAGCTGTGTGGTGGCTTCAGGCCTTCCCAGCCCCTCGCCCTGACCCTCACCAGCTAAAGAAAGCCACACTACCAGACAGGGCAYGGGCACGCACTATTTGGCCATCAAGGAGGTGGTCCCACCTTTGACAACCATAAATCTCTACATGATAAATGGAAGCAAGAGCCCATATTCAGCTCGTTGGCTTTAACATTCTAGGTCTGTCCACATCAGCTCCTTTCAAGAATTAAATCAACTCAACCTCTTTATGTCTTGCTTTCCCCACCTGTAAAATACAACCAGCACCACCTCAGGCTGTCCCCTCGGGGAGGATGGCAAGCTCTTGGGACTTCAACCAGGTAAACATGGGAAGATGCCTGGCTCTCCATGCCACCTTTTACCTGCTCAGTTTTTCTTAGTTTAATCAAGCTCCAAGTATTATCAAGCTCCAACAATTAATTTTAAAATCTTAGCTCAATTTTACATATATTAAACAGCCAGCAAACATGAAGTATGAAGGGGGGAAGGAGAAGGATGGCTGAGGCAGACACAATACATAACTTGGCTCCATTCGCTGTTTTGTGTAACTTCCTGCATAACTGAAGCAAGATCCAGCAAACATGCAAAGGGAAAATAATAAATAACCAGTAGGGCAGGGAAGAAAGAGATGTCTCTACATACCTCCTCCTCTATTATTTTTCTTCATCTATCCACAGACTATTCCCTCTGACCATCTCTGACATGGACACGCATCTACCACAGAGTGAAGCCAACAGCTTGCAATACAGCTGCAGGACTACACAGTGTCTCCTCTCCACACCCATTCATAGCATGTGGAAGAACATCTAACAAAGCCCAAACCTTGGGATAGGTTCATAAAGCCCAAACCCTGGGAGAGGTTCATAAAGCCCTTAGGCCTTGAGCTAAACAGGGTCAACTTCTATCTTCAATTAGGAAGGGCACAACTCTTTCTAGTTCCACCCCAAAATTAGCCTGAGCCTTTTTGATTCGAGACTTATTTCCTTGAGATTCTGGGGCTGATAGGAAAAAAAAAAAAAGTTCAATTCACCATCTCCTTAGGGGGCAAAGGCACATCCACACAGAGGTATTTTACATTATTTCTAGGGAATCTGACCTTCTATCCAGAGACATGTATTCTAAATAGACCTTGCTTACTGCTCAGGGAAGCAATTTGAAAAAAAAAAAAAAAAAAAAAAAAAAAAAAAAAAAAAAAAAAAAAAAGGCGTTTTTTCCCCTCTAATCCCAGAGCAACAAAAATTTAAGGAATTACTTCATAAAATATTACTCAGTTTTGGTTTAATTAACCTAAGTTAACAAGACTGCTACTGTTGCCTTTGTAGGAACCACATCTGTTCACAAAGTGAGAGTTTGTAGGCAGGGTTTATAACTATGCTTAAGTCTGCAATCCAGAGTGGCTGACAACATTATAGTAGAGTTACAGATCACAAAATCATGATGAATCCTTCACACAGTACCATCCAGCATTTGAGACATCGCTGCATTATACAGATTGGCACAGGCAGTTCGTTGTGCAAGACAGGTTGCAAAAAAGTTTGATGCAAACTTTATACCCTTTTATTTGTCTAACAGCAGTGCCCAAAGGCACCACCAGAGAACAGAGTCCTTTTGTGCTAGGTACTGCACAAACAAGAGAGTGAGAAAGACTGACCCTGCCCAAAAAACAGATGGGAGTGAAAAAGGGAGGCACCTAAAAGGGAAACTGTTTAAAGGAGAGACCTGTGAAATGCAACATAAATGCTAAGTAACATGTTGCCTCTCTGAGCGGGTGACAAACTGAGAACTACGTAACAGAAAACCAGTTTCCTGGATCTCCTCCCCAAAGACTGATCCAGGTCCCAGTTAAAACAAGCGTCCCTGAGCAAGCATCCCAGGAACTTCCTACAACGTAACCGAGTGCTTCCATACACCCAACCTCCAGCCTTCCCAAGCCTGGTGACTATGAAATAACAAGAGAAACAAACGAGCTGACTTTGTTCTGCTGGAAAGTTGGGTCCCTCCCCTCACCGGGGGAATTAAACCCCTGTTTCTAGTACTGGAGGATAAAGCATCAGGTTTCAGAAATCATGGCACTTTTAGCTACGGGAAGAGCTGCCAGCAGCTGAGACATAAAAATTGCTCATCTCAGGCTTGTGGTCAGAGCTAACATTTGGGGGTATTTCCACAGACAAACAGATAAGGAGGGAATGCTTCCCTGGCAGATTTATTAATCTGTAAAAGCTGGCTGAAGACACTGAGCTGTTTGGAGCGGTTGAGTCCCAGGGAGACGGAGTAGCAGGAGAAGTGTAGATGAGGTGGCCGTGGGTGCATAATGCTAATTAAATAAGTCTGCAATTTATAAAATGGGTTTGTATATATAAAGCTACATTTCTCACCACTAATCACAAAAGATCAAGTAAAATCACCTTCTACAGCACAGGGGGGGTTATACACTTATTAATTGGAACGAGCCATCAGAAGGTGTTTACTGTGCCTATAAACCATACCCCCACTCTCGTGAAAGCGATGCTACGTCACCGACAGACTACGGTCCTGATGCCCACAGAGCGCAGCAAGCTGTAAAATGAAAACAAAATCTTCAAGCAGGAGAGAATTCCTTGCAATCAAAAGAAACGGGCATGCAGCAAAATAGTATAAAGCAGGCAACAAATTTCCTCTTCTTGCTGCCACTAATTTCATGCCTATCAATAAGATGAATCATTCTGTTGCTCGTTTTCTGCGTAGCCTTTTGTTTTCCAACCCCAGGGAGATAAATTATGTCACAGTATAGCCTCCACCACCCCAACCCATGGGCCCCAACTATACATGGGCCACCTCAATCACTCCTGCGTGTTTTCAAGAAATCACATGTCCTTTCTAGAATCATCTGTGCTTTCCTGGACGTAATTCCGTTGTGCACTAGATATAGAAAGTCTCCTCTACTTTTCAGGAAGACATCAAGCAGAAGACAAAGCCTTCCAAAAGGTGTTTATGGTCACACCACAGGTTAAACTAGAAAGCAACATTAGTTCTTTATTAAACATCACCAATAATTAATTGATAGCTTTAGTTCTCAATACAATATTATTATCAAGAGCTTGATGAAATTAGAGAGATGTACAGTGAAACACTGTCCTTCAAAAGTTAGTCTACCATTAGGAAGGATCCTGCACAGTGTATGAGGAGATGGAGGGAAGTAGCGACTGAATCAAGTACATTAGATCCGGCTTTTGCTTTCTTTTGGATGCAGAAATCTTTCATCTCTACTGACTTTCCCAAGGTTATTGACAGGAGCAAACAGAATTGCCATTTCTCAATTTTATCATATGGCTGACAGTATTTGATGTTTCTTAAACAGTACAAGATCTTGGGAGCATGATGCTAGGAAAAAAATATTAGCTTTCACCTTGAAGAAGAGGTTTCCACTGCTCTCAAACATATGAAAACACAAGAGTTTTCATGCTTGGTAAATTTAAAAAGCACCAATTCTTCACTTTCCAAACCTTCATTCATCAACCTTCAGCTGGGAAATTCAAGGCTTATGCTTTTTTTCTTCAGTATGTATTTTGTATAGGCAATATGAAGCAAAAGCATTACTGAAAGTAAGTAACATTCAAAGAGTCTCTTGTATTAAAAGTTAATTTCTTTTTTTTTAATTATTTTAATTAAATTATTTAAAAATTGTAATTATGTCCTGATTCGGTAAGATATTAGACATGTACAGAATTCTGAGAGAAATAGCTCCTTCACCAATTTCAGACTCCTCAAGAGTCTTCAAGTCAGACCTGTCCTTAGGTACTTTCCTGAAAGGGAGATGTTCGGTCTCCATCCAGTTCATGTCATGGTCAAGGGGAGGAATTTTACCCTATCGTAATTCTCAAGCACTACTTCTACTTATCTAGCTTAAAGATCTAGCTAGCAATGGGACCTGAAAACAGCAAAATTAAGAACTCTAGAAGCTAGGCTGAACGTTGCTGATAAAAACCACAAAACCAAGAACTCAATTGCAAAGTAGGCTAAAGAGCACAAAACTCAGAGATAAAAAGCCACTCTCGCTGTAAATAACAATGATAACAGAACCACTAAAGCAGAAATCAAAATCCTATGTACTTTGCATGTGGTTTTTGACAGCAAACCAATTCATTTGGTTCCCCTCAATTCACACACCAATGCAACCAATATTTTGCATACTGATTGGGGGGGGGGGGGAAAAACCCATAACACAACACAGACTCCAATCCCTCTGTCTAACCACAGAATAGCACACAAAAAAAGAAGTCAATACAGATTATTTGTAAATACCTTCAAACATGATATATGCAAAAAGTTGCCTTATAATATTCATGCTATCTAGCTTGAACTTTTCCCAAAAAATGGAGTGTTAGGTTTCCAACAAGCCTACCCCAGCAGTACTGTCCACCGTGCCTGCTTAGAACATGTTTTTCTTTTACACTTTAAAATATACCATTTACCAGAAAAGTCAGATGGGAAAATATTAAATATGAGCAGCAAATGAAAGTTGATACTGTTGTTAGAAGTATTCGCTATTCTATTCCCTGGCATGTTGTGATATTAGGGTAGTTTTTTCTTTCGCATTTCTGTTTGTTTCATGTTAGGAAAAAAAAACAACAAATAATCATAGCATCACACATTTCCAGATAGACTTTGAAGTTCACACATTATTGAGGTAAAATTCACAGCCCTGTTGCTGAGATTTGGTTACAGGCAGCTCTATAAAAGCTGAATTGCTAGGATAATAGTTCATCACCTTTAAAAATAAGCATCTTACATTGCTATGAAAACGAGAGTTTAACATCTAAATATTACAATAGGCTGGCCAACACAGCAAGATCTGCAATCTGCTCCGAAACAGGTCTTAGAAATGGTAGCATCTGTTTAAACCCCAAGACCAAGCTTGAGGACAAGCATTTTCTGTGAGCACAGTCTCTTACAGGATTGTAAGTGCAACAAGCCAAGTGCTTGGTGGTGTATATGGCTCAAGTCTTACGTATTCATTTTCTTCTATTTTTTGGTTGGACCATAGAGGGCTGCAGCAGGAATAAACTATGGTAGCACAGAACAACAACAACAACAACAAAATCATTCTTTAGTAAAACTGCATTTTAAAAACTCAAAATATCTAGTAGGTTATAGCCCTACTGACTTGGAGTGGGATTCTCCACGAGATTGCTAGAATCAATACAATTTTTGCTCAAACTTTAAGAGGAAAGGGAAAAAAAAAAAGAGCATGTGGTCAGGGAGGAACAAAGCCTGAAATGTGTAATGCAATCTGGCTTCTCAGGGCTACCCCGTTCCAAACGCTTCTGAGAACATGAAACCACAATGCCATAATGAAAATTCTTTCATATACATAATTATTGAATACAATCAGCATCTGGTAGGAGAGAAAAGAAAGAGAAGTCCAAATACACAGCTCCCATCCTGACAAACTGTCAGCTGGCATAATCAATCAGCAGCTTATGTTTTTACATACAGTTTTGTTAGGAAGTCAAAAGAGGAAAAAAAAA